>QTSX02000873.1:164954-196764 GCA_014839935.2 Entomophthora muscae
TTACCTTCAAAAAAGGCTTCAAATACACTGTGAAGCTACTATTGTCTGGCCGTCCCTTTGCCTGTTCCACTCCAAATTCCTTTTCAAGTATCAACTCCCTCTGTCCAATCTTGAGGGGGGAGGTATCGTAAATTGCGCTTTTAATGCTATTTTAATATTCCCTTTGAATATTGATAGTTGCAAAGATTTGACTGGTTTTGCCTTTGAGTTTGGAAATTCCTTGCCTTCTGCAAATGGGTCTGGTTCAATATCCACCCATTCCGGATTATTGTACCTGTCTGTGGTTGATCCTGGTATGACCATATCCCAGTGTGATCCCCTCAGCCACTCTGTCTTCCTATTGAGTGATCCCTGATTCTTGTCAACTATTTAAAGTAGAATCATTACTCCTAATAAAGACAAGTTTATCCACATTTTTGTTGGCTTTTATAAGCTTCAAGCTTTTCCTGTCCTTTCTGCCAAAAGGACTTTTACATCTTGTTTTCCAGGAAATTAAGGTATGTGCCCCTAATTTTGCCCTGAAGGCTAACCCATTGCTAGCTTTAAACCTCAAATCTTTTATAATAAAGATTTCCTGCTGTGTCCTCCAAGATGTTGTCCCCTGGAGCCAAACACAACACATCCCATTTATGGAAGGCAAGGAAGATCCAAAGTCAAAAGCAAAACCAACCAAATCTTTGCACATATTAATATTTGAAGGCCATATTGAAATAGAATTAATGGCATAATTTTTGACACCCTGAATGGATAATCTCTACTAGTTGTGGCTAGAGAGAGCGCCAAAGTACTTGGAGACACAAAAACAAAAATATGAATATAACTTAATTTTTATTGGTGAATATGAAATGCAATATATAGTAGTTGGCAATAACACAAAACAATACTAGGACAGTAGATTACTCACAACTTGCTTGAGTAGGGAAAATGAGTTGCACAGAATCAGGAAACCAAATAATTGAATTCCCCAGTTTGAAAACAGACTCATTTCAAGGAGCAAAGGCAAAAGCAAGGGATTTTACTCAAAATAACCCAACAAAGGCCAAATAAAAACACTGTGAATAGCGGCATTCACAACAGATGGCGTGTCTTACCTTTTACACTGGTGAATTGAAAGGGGGCAGCTGTGGGTCCTTTGGTGATTGGCTGGTGCTGAGAGCATTTAAGGCTATCTTCATAATCATTTCAGCAACCTTCTGAAGGGGAAAAGCACAGTGGGGTCATTGGCTGCACTAACCACCTGGCTGAAGGTTTTGGGGTTGTGTTCATGGATGATTTCCCTAATGTTGAAGAACAACACATCACCCAGGTAAAGATTAACATGCCCGGCAGGAAAAATTAAAATGTTGTGGCCGCCCAACTGAACTTCTCAGAGGCCACTTCAGCGCACTCCATTTGATGGCTCAGGAAAATTTTGAATCTTGAATTTGCCAAGCTCCAGGTGACTAGCAGGTTGGAGAGGAACTTCCTGTACCAGTAACCATTGGTGTAACTGGTGGTGGTTTGGTAAAAAACACTCTTTTTTGGGAAAGCTGCAAGGAATGCACCAAATTTAATCCCCTTTGTTTCCTTCTTTTTATCCTTGGGGGCACTCTTTTTACTAAGGAACCATAATCCTGGACTTGTAATGATAATTTATAGTAGGATACAATTATGACATTGTCCAAAATGAAGGACAGGCAGCAGGTGGTGGTGGCATCAATCACAGGGTCATAGGGCAAATTAGATCCATCATCCAACTCATTGGCCAGCCAATTGGTCAGAATCAGAACACTGACTACAAGCCCATGTATCCAGAGCTGTGCTGTGCAACTGGCAATGAAATTTCCCTGGAGGTAAGGTCCTGCTGGAGGATTTAAAGCATTAGAGAAAGACATCCTTGATCTGGGAATCTTGTTGCTTCTTTGGCTTCTTGACCAGCTTTGCACCATCTATTTTCAAGAGGGCTTGGAACTAACACTTGATCACCTCCTTGTTAAATTGAAGCAGAGTGGAAATTTCAGCAAAATTTACGCCACTGTGCTGTGACTGTACGACAGTCACTATTGAGTATTTGGCCAAATAAATGCTCTGAAATATAAAGTTATCTCTGTTTTTCTTATTATTGCATATAGATAGGTTGATTGAAATTCTTAAGGTTAAGATTCCTGAAAACTGGATATCAAGGTTCAATAAAAGAAAAGAAGGCAAGATTGGCCAAGTCAATCTGGGAGACAAGATGTCTCAAAAACAGTTTAATTAATTGGGAATATTAATTAATAAATACACTGGAATATAATTCATGAGGATTTAATTATAGTAGTTAATTGCCTTGACTGTGTCAAGAGGTATGGTTAAGTATAACTATGGGAAACCCCCTGGAATTTGGGTTAAAAGCGCTGCATTGGCAAATTTATTGGGTTAGAAGCGCTGCCGCGTTACCTAATGGATTTGAGAAGCGCCACTATCAGTTTTTCTCAGGCGCTGGGGTGCCACAGCGCTGCCTGGGGAAATTGCTGGGCACTGCAGTGGCGCCTGGTTTGAGTTTCAAAGCATTTTTTTGGGTTTTAAGGCAAGAAACCATTAAATGCAAAGATAACTAAATAAAGGCAAGGATGCCTAGGAATTCAGGATTGATCAGCTGGTTCCCAGTTAGAACATCAAAATCTGGGTTTTGGGATGTTTAATCCACAGGGTTTTGGCGCCGGGAGCTGAGGAAGCTCCATGCTGAATTGGTATATTGGGATGAATAGAGTCAGGTGACTTCTTCCCGTTGTAGTTTGATTCCCATAGGTTGAGAAATATTGGTGATCTTTTAGGTAAAGATCTAGGTTTGGATGACTCAAATGTCATAGATCACTTGAGATGAATCATTGGTTGATTCAGGAACTGGAGAGGGTTTCAGCTGTATATGCCCTGAATGGTATATAAGCAAAAAATAGTCAACATCAATAAAAGATATATTCACATTGTCAGTTTTGACGCTTTCCCCTCACCTATTTTTCAATTATCATGTCTTCTTTGTTGAAATTTGAGAGAGCCAAATTTGGAGTCCTTTGTGTGGAGACCGCCGCGGCAAGGAAGGAGGTTCCTACAAGATCATTGGAAGAAGCTTGGACCAGCCTGGAGGTCACCAAGACTGTTCCTTCAGAGTCTTTGGTGGAAGTAAAGGCTGCGTTTGAAGAGCTGTATTCCTATTACTTTGCAAAGGAAGGGACTCCTGCCCAAGGAAACCAAATCTATGTGTGGTATTCCTGGAACATGTTATTAGGATGTGACAAAATCTTACAACAAGTGAAAGCAAAGGCAAATTGTGAAATTGAGGCAATAAGGGCAAGGGAGATAAAGAGCATTGAGATCATGGCCTGTTGGCGGGATGATAACAAAGTGTTGTCCCATAAAATTGCCTCTCTGGAGACAAAGCTCTTTGAAGCTTTGTCAAAGGAAGGTAATGTTAATAAGAGTCAAGGGCAGGATAATGGCGGGATAGACTGGTTGGACCTGGATCTGCCTCATGTGCTTTAGGCTAACAAGCTCTTCTATCACCTCATTGGTTATGATTTGACATTTTTGGGGTGCTTCAGGAATAAGGGGACCTGTATTAGACAGGTCAAGGGTTACTTGGCCTGAACTCTCAGGCAATGATTGGATATGATTATAGGGGGCCACAGTTGCCCAGTTTCCTGAATGTGGCACAAGCACAGGTTGGGCCTGGCCTTGGGGAGCACTATACCAGCTGTCAGAAAAGCCACCTGTGGATGGGCCTGGTGACACATAAAACTCAGTCTCCTCACAGCTTACATTTAACTAGGGATAGAGCGGAGCAGTGGCAGTTGCTCTCCCTTGATAAACAGCCTGAGCTTGGAGTAGCTCCTGGTACTGCTCCTTGACAACGTCAAAGTTATCTTTGCTGGTGAAACTTGTTGTGAATGCCGCCATTAATCATGTTTTGATTTTACTTAAATGGGTTATTTTGAGAACAAATCTCTCTCTTTTGCTTTTGCCTCTTGAAATAAATCAATGGCTGAATTGGTAAATACAATTGTTTGGTTTCTTGACTCTGCTACTCAATTGCCTCACTCATGCTTGCGGTGAGTGATCCTACTGTCCTGGAAGTGTTTTATGGTATCCTCAACCACTATATATTCTTTTCCTATTCACCAATAAAATTAAGTTCTATTCAAATTATTGTCTTTTTGTCTTCTTTACTTCTGCGCCTCTCTCTAGCCACAACTAGTAGAGATTATTCTTCTAGGGCCACAAGGCAATCACATAGCCTTTCCTGCTATCTAACCAAGACTTAGTACAAATCTAATCCTAAGGTTAGGATTCCCTGTTGTGTGTCTGTGCCGCGCCTCAGAACACAACAAAAATGGTGCTCACTACAGGGACTGTAAGCCCCTTAGTTATACCTTTTATATCCGTGTTTTCAGGTCCTTTGCCTCTGCCTATACAAGAGCTGACTTCATCTAAAATTACTAGCCCTTCTATTGAGGAAGACATCACAGACCTGCCTATTGTCCCTACTGTACTGAACCTTAGGAATGGTCCCTGCCTAGTTACTTACCCCATGGGTACCTTTGACTTAGAACAAGTCATGGCAGTAGCCCTTGGGATAGCCTGGGATGGAGCCATCCCTTGCCTTCAGTTGCAGTTCAGTCAGGCTGAATACTAAAAATTGATTATGGCTCCCCAATTTCCACAGCATCTCCTCTCAGTGGCTGGCTCTTCTGAACACCTAATGTCATCCTTTGTGCAGCTTGCCCTAGCCCACCATCAAATGGTGATAGGGCTCCACATTCAAGAAATATTGTCTCTACAAGCAGCTGTCACTATCACTGGGAGTAGTTTGCTGCCTATCAACAGTGGATCCACTCTCTGTTTTCCTTGGTATCAGACAATCAGCGCAGCTCTGTCACCTCCCAGACTCTTTTGGTTAATTCCATTGAACAAATGCGCTAATCTATCCCTGAATATGTCAAAGAGCACCTACACAAGTTTCACCAGTTGGAACAATCCTGGAAAACCTAAGTAGATTCCACCCTGAACGCTTATCTCACCAACTTCAAACAACTTGTACAGCAGCTCAATTCATTCAGCACTTATTACTTTGAGCAATTGCAGCAGGTAGTGAACTTTGCTGCTAAAGGCCTTAATGAGCTCAGTGCAGAATTTGATCAAGAAAGAGCTGTCACTTCCGCTGCCATTGCCCAGCTCCTTAATCAAGTGAATGAATTATCTACGCCCAAGCCCAATGCTCTGCCTTCTCCCCCATCTGAAAATTTGGTGAATAGAGAGCAGAGACTATGGGATGCCATTTGAGAGTTGTGAGGTCTACCTGCAGTCAAGGACGCCCCGCTGAAGCACCCCAGCCTGATCCTCAGGTGCTTGCTTTGACAACTCAAGTTGCTGAGCTACAGCAAGAACTTGCTACCCTACACAAAAGGTGGCAACTGTTGCTAGTCCAGTTGGAGTTATTGAAGAAGATAGCTGCTTCCCTGGCCTGTCAGGAGCCTCTAAATCCATTGTGCTAGAGAGTTGATTGCTCTAGATAATGAGGTGGACCATTTAAAACAAGACCACGCCAAACTAAACAGAGATGTACAAGAGATGAGTGAATTGAGCAACTCAGTAAATGAAAGGTTTGCCCCCTGCCTATCAGTGGGGCCATCCCTTACTTTGCGGCTGACTGAGCTCTCTACGGTAGTAACAACCCAGGGCCAACGCCTAGATGTTACTGAGTGACAGACACTCTAGCTAATAATATGGGTGCCCGCACTGCTGAGACACTGACTACTCTTGAAGAAAGTGTTTGTCAGCTGTGGGCCAGACAGCCCCCCTCTGAATCTGAAGCAGAATTCTCCCCGCGCATAAATGGACTTGATAGCAACAATGGTGGTAAAACTCCAGAAGCACATTTCAAGCCTACCTTTAAGCAAGTCTTTGCCCTAAAACCTCAACCATTGTAGCTTTCCTAACTATCTATGAAACTGCTATGAGAAGAGCCTTGGATGAGGTTAAGAAGGAGCACATTTTAACCTGTCTACACCCAACCTGTCAAGAGGTGGTAGTGCCAGAGCTGCCCATCATTGAGACTTGAGAAGATATGAAGCAGCTTCTGATCAACAAATTTGGTGGCAACTTTAGTTTGGAAGTGAAGAAGGACGCCTTCATACACATTGCTTTCAAACCTAAGGAGACTCTAGCTTAATTTGAAGATAGATTCTAAATGGAAGGTCAGCAACTGATAACAAGCAGACAATTGACGGCTCACAAAGCTTACATGGCTTGCGCTCAAGCCCTCAAGGTTAACCAGCTTCTGTGTCTCCATTTCAAAGCCCATAATGCAATGATTTCCTCTATGAAGAGCATAAAGACGTTATTGCAGGATATGCACTTTACCCATTCTTGAGCAGTTGTGCAGGAGAATTATGTCACCTCTAATTCTGGTTTGTCTTCCTGTGGCCCTTACATCCTTACAATGAACTCGCAAAATCCTCCTAGACGTCAAGGGTGCCACAACTGTGGCCAGATAGGTCAAAATTCCTGATTCTGCACCAATCCTTGGTCCAAAGGAGCTTATCCTAAAGAGCAGGTGGGAAAAGAATTGTCAACCAAGAGTGTCTCGCCTCTAGGTTGACAATTCTTCCCAGTATCCTTCAATCCCCCCTCCATAACCAATTCCAAGCCTGCTGATACCAAGGCTCTCCCATCCTGCTGTTGTTTCATGATATCTCTGAAAACTCTGACATGGACAATTCTGATATGGTTACTCTGACGCTTATGGGTATTAAGTTCTTGCTGTCCCCAAAAACATTGTGGTCCCCTATAAGCTACGCTCTGAGAAGACTACAATAACTGCTAATCCTTTGTCTGAGGCCAAAGAAGTTGTCTATTGCCCATACCTCACTCAAGCAAAGAAGTATCCTGTGCTAGTAGAGTCATCCAAAGAAGCTGCTGAAGTTGCTGACGCTGTATTAAAGAATGTGTCAGTTTTTCTTCCTCTCCAAACTGTCTATAAGGAGCTTCCAGGCTTGAGATGCATGATTAAAAAGTGGGACAAAGAGCTAGCAGAAGCTCAAGATATCCTAGCTGTCCTTTCTCCTTTGGTTGTACTACCACTTGTGTGGAAATATCCATCCAGAAGGTAAAAATCAAGGCTGTCAGGATACTGGATACCCTGTTAATGTTGTCTCCTCAAAGCTTGTCAAAAAGCTTAAGCTTGCCCCCAATCTTAACTATCATCAGTTGTATGATACAGCTGGGCTATCCATAACTCACACCATAGGGGCATATTCTGCTCTTCTCATGTGATTTGGCAAGCTTCTCTTAGCTGCACCTGCTGTTGTCTTGGAGAATGAGAGCTACAATCTCCTAGTTGATACCCAGCTCCTTAGGAAATATAATGGTATCATCAACTTGAAGAATATTTACCTCTTTATCTTGTGGTACAAAGTCCCTCTGATCTTTTAGAAGCCAGTTAAAGTTCCCAGGAAGCGCCTCAAGACGTGTGCTTTAGAATATCCCATTGGTGCTTTCCCACTAGAATACTGTACCCACTCCTCTAACATGAAGTGCCCTCCTATGGCTTGCCCTGCATCTGAGGGGATCCCTCTCCTGGCTACTTCCGCTATAATCGTTCCCCCTGGATCTCAGGCCATCTTGGACTCTCAAATATTGTATGAACTACCTGAGCGTACATTCCTGGAGTTGTACTCTCCTCCCTTGCTAGGCCACAATGAACCTTACCTCTGTCCAGAATCCTAGATGTCTCCCATAAAGACCTTGTTCAATTGCTGGTAGACAACTTAAATGCTCTCCCCATACATTTTTCCAGAGGGCAGGTTGTTGGTTATGGCAAATTACTGAATGCTCCTGATGTCTTGTCACTTCATCCCTTTGGTAAGTTCCAGGATTTTAATCTACCTGAAGACGAGCCCCAAGTCCTATCTTTGTTTACTGTACAAAACTTCCTGCAACTATCCCTGGTTCAACAGAAGGAGGTGCTTGATTTTCTAGATAAATTTTCAGACATCTTTGCCAAAGACAGCGCTGAATATTGCCTAGCTAAAGGTATTATCCACCAGATTAATACCGGAGACGCTCCCCCTTCTGCACTAAACCATATTGTTGCAGCTGCGTGGAGGTTGCTCAGGTGTCCAAAGAGCTCAAACAACTGCTATATGCTGGACTACTGGCTCCTTCCCAAATTCCTTGGACCTCTCCCTTGCTAATCTTAAAAAAGAAAGATGGAGGTCATTGTATTGTGCTGGATTATCAACAATTGAACTCTTCAACCAAGAAGGATTCCTACCCCTTGCCGTGTATTAATGATGTTCTCTGCTGTCTTGGAGGCTCTAAGTTCTTCACTGCAATGGATCTGGCATCAGAATACTAAAAAGTTGACTTTTTGCCCAAGGAACGCCAAAAGGCCGCACTTATTACATCTGAAGGGCTGTTTGAGCCTACATGTATGCCACAAGGACTCTGCAATGCCCAGGCCACCTTCCAAAAAGCCATGGACTCCATCCTCTGCGACTTGAAACTGTCATGTGTCCTAGTATACTTAGATGATATAACGGCTTTCAGTGCTACCTTTACCAACCACCTGGCTCACCTCAAAGAAGTGTTCATAAAGATTCAAGAGGCTGGCCTCAAGCTAAAACCATCTAAGTGTACTTTCTTTAAAGAGCATCTTGAATTCTGGGGCCATAAAGTAACCCCAATGGGGATTTTCCAATGACCAAGAAGGTGGAAGCCATCAACAAAATGCTTCCCCCCATCAATCTGTAAAAAGTACAAGTCTTTCTGGGCATAATGGGTTACTACAGACATTTCATCCCTGACTTTGCCAATACAAGCAAACCTTTTTTCCAGCTTTTATGTAATGTCCCTTTTGAATGGATTGCTAGCCAGCAGCAAGCTTTTGAGACCCTCAAACAGAAACTCAAGGAGGATCCTATTTTAGTGTATCTTGACTAAAATAAGGAGTTCATCCTATACACTGATGCTAGCAACCTAGATATTGGAGCCATCTTGGCTCAACTAGAAAATGAAGGTGTGGATCATCCTGTGGCTTATACTTCTTGTGTCCTGTCAAAGCATGAGAAGAATTACAGCATTACAGAGAAAGAATGCCTTGCTGTGTTGCATGCAGTCAAACAGTTCCGCCATTATGTGTATGGCACTCATTTCACTGTTGTCACTGACCACTCTTTGCTTAAGTGGTTACAACAGATTAAGGAGCCAGAAGGACAACTAGCTATATGGGCTCTCCGCCTCAAGGTTATGACTTCACTGTGCTCCATTGCCCCAGGATTCAACATCAGAACGCTGATGATTTATCCAGAAAGACCATACTTGCTCTTCATTCTTCTGAAGCTGATTAACTGTATGAGCTAATTAGATATCCTTTCTCTTGGTAAATCAAGATGGAAGAATTCCAATTAGCCCTGTCTAAACTATCTGAGGTTACACTTATTTGGGATAATCAGCTCTTCAAGAAAGTACAAGACCAGTACCTACCTTATGTACAACCTAGTATTTGCCTTTTATTGGTGCTTCAAGCCATAAAGAGACTGGGCATGGGGCATAGCCAAGACCTTTGAATGGCTCCAGAAAAATTATTTATGGGAAAACCTCCAACTGCTGATTCCAGACGTAATAGCTAGTTGCCACAACTGCCAGCTCCAGAGACCTTGAGCTGCCTCTCACAAGTTCAAGCTAGTTCCCCCTCAACATGCCTTCCACACTGTCAGCATTGAGACTGTAGGGCCTCTCCCCTGCTCCCGCTCTGGTTGCTGCTTTATTCTAATTGCAGTTGATCACTTCAGCAAGTGGGTAGAAGCTTGCCCTATTAAGGACATCACTGCTAAAACAACAGCTGTGTGGCAGATCCAGGCCTAACCAGTCCATCCTACCATTATCCTGTCCTTGACTCTTAATACCATTACCTTCCTGTGACAAAGCTTCAAAGAGCTTTGTCTCCAGAGAGGCAATTTTATGGGACAACACTTTGTTATCATCCTGCCAATGGGCCATGATCTCAATGCTCTTTTCCTCCCTTGCCCTTATTGCCTCAATTTCACAATTTGCCATTTCTTTTACTTGTAAGATTTCATCCCATCCTACTAATAAGTTCCAAGCATTTCAAGCATAGATTTGGTTCCTTGGGCAGGAGTCCCTTTCTTTTCAAAGTAATAGGAATACAGCTCTTCAAACACAGCCTTTACTTCCACCAAAGACTCTGAAGGAACAGTCTTGGTGACCTCCAGGCTGTTCCAAGCTTCTTCCAATGATCTTGTAGGAACCTCCTTCCTTGCCGCGGCGGTCTCCACACAAAGGACTCCAAATTTGGCTCTCTCAAATTTCAACAAAGAAGACATGATAATTGAAAAATAGGTGAGGGGAAAGCGTCAAAACTGACAATGTGAATATATCTTTTATTAATGCTGACTGTTTTTTCCTATATACCATTCAGGGCATATACAGCTGAAACCCTCTCCAGTTCCTAAATCAACCAATGATTTGCATCACGTGGTCTATGAAATTTTAGTCATCCAACATAGATCTTTACCTAAAAGATCACCAATAATTCTCAACCTATGGGAATTAACCTACAATGAGAAGGAGTCACCTGACGTCATTTATCTCAATGTATCAATTTGGCATGGAGCTTGATCAGCTCCCGGCGCCAAAACCCTGTGGATTGCACATCCCAAACTCAGCTATCAATGTTCTAACTGGGAACCAGCTGATTAAACCTGAATTCCTAGGTATCCTTGCCTTTATTTAGTTATCTTTGCATTTAATGGTTTCTTGCCTTAAAACCCAAAAAAATGCTTTGAAACTCAAACCACGCGCCACTGCAGCGCCCAGAAATTTCCCCAGGCGGCGCTTCTCAAATCCATTAGGCGCGGCGCTTATAACCCAATTAATTTGCTGACGCGGCACTTTTAACCCAAATTCCAGGGGTTTTCCCATAGTTATACTTAACCATACCTCTTGACACAGTCAAGGCAATTAACTACTATAATTAAATCCTCATTATTTATATTTGCTCATGTTTATTAATTAATCTTCCCCATTAACTAAACCGTTTTGAGACACCTAGTCTCCAAGATTGATTTGGCCAAGCTTGCTTCAATTATTCTAGTTAGCCTAGCCTAACTGACCATCCATATTCTGTTCTTTTATTAAGCATAGATATCCAGTTTCTAGGAACCTTTACCTCAAGAATTCCAATCAAACCTATCTATATGCAATAAACAGCAAAAACAGAATATCTTTATATTTTGGAGCATTTATTTGGCTAAATACTCAGCAGTGACTGTAGTACAGTCACAGGCTGCCTTTCTGTTGCAAGATGTTTTCTACTGCCATGGCTGCCCTCAAGTGTTGCTATCTGGTAATGGGACTAACTTCAACGCCAAATTAGTAACCTCTGTTGTTGAAGCCTTGGGGTCTCACTAGTTTTTCTCTGCCCCCTATAAGACTTCTAAATGGGGCAGTTGAGCGTGCAAATTCAACACTGGTTTTTATCATGAGGAAACTCACTTACTCTGACCTGCAAACTGGTATCTATACTTACCTGCTGCTCTCTTTGCTTATTGCCTTAGCAAACATTGCATCACCAGTATTCCCCCTTTGCTATGCTGTATGGGTGTGAGGCCACCACTCTGTCACTCTTGGGGGCCCCTACTCTTCTCTGATAAGGCCATGAATCCTGACAACCATATAAAAGATCTAGTCAACCTCATAATTGACATACAGGCCACTGGTTATACCTCTGTGTATAAGACCAAGATGTTTGAGCTCTCTCCTGACAATGCTGGACGCTCTCTCTTGCCTGAGTTCAACATTGGGGACCATGTTCTCTACTATCAGCACAGAGTAGGAGGACGCGCTCATAAGCTAGATACGTTGTGGGTTGGCACTCTAGAAGTGACCTTCAAGCAAGGATCCAAGTACACTTTGAAACTCCTCTCTAGTGGTTTTTTGTTTGCCTGAGTGCATGCCAAGTTTTTCCACAAGTACTACCCCCTAAGGCCAATTTAGAGGGGGCAATGTTGTGAATGCTGCCATTCACTATGTTTTTATTTTGCCTTTGATGGGTTATTTTGAGGAAAAATTATATATTTTGCTTTCACCCCCTCAAAAAAGTCTATATCCAAACTTGGAATGCAATTGTTTGGTTTCCTGACTCTGCACAACTCACTCAATCCACTCATGCTTGTGGCAAGTGATCCTAATGTACATGTACTGTTTTGTGGTAAAGCTACACAGTATATATTCTATTTCATATTCACCAATAAAAATTAAGTTCTATTCAAATTTTTGTCTTTTTATCTTCAAGTAATCCACCCCCTCTCTTTAGCCACAACTAGTAGAGATTATTCATCTAGGGCCACAAGGTAATTGCATAGCCTTCCCTGTCATCTAACTGAGACTTAGTAAAAATCCAATCCTAATGTCAGGATTCCCTGTTGTGTATCTGTGCTGCACCTCAGAACACAACAAGTGTGCACAAAGTCAAAACCCTTGATGTCTTCCAAGTTCACAGCAACAACCCTGTTCTCCAAGCAAGCCACTCTTCAAATAAAGTAACCTGCTTGAATTATTCCTTCTGTTTTTGTGGGAACACTCACAAACTATTGGTAAATACCAGGGCCAACCACACTATGGTTGACCAGGCATTTGCTGACTCTCAACAATTAGACCAAGTGCCAAGCGGGTCCAAGGCAGTGTGGGTGGCTGATTTTTGCAGAGTGACAATTACCCATGAGACGGTGCTCTTCTCTGTGAGAATGGAAAACATCCCGGTTAAGCTCTCTGGGCTAATCATGGCAGGGCTCAGCCACAACGTAATTGCTGGTCCTGACTGGCTTTGGCACAACTGTCCCTACATTGATTAGAATACCTCTGTAATCACCCTCAATAGAAATGGGGTGGGTTTTCAGATATATCCTGCTAAAATGAGTAAGCTGCTTCATGATACTTTGTTTGTCAGAATAACATAAACAGGCTGGTATGATTTCAAGGGGGAAACTAGACTTTAACCAATGCTCAGTCAAAGTTATCTGTGCTGAACCCTCTGAAGCCCCTCCTTTGACCACTTCACCTCCACCAGCACTTGCCGCACTCTAGAGGAATATAAAGACGTCTTCAGCAAAACACTTGACCAACTACCTCCTTCCTGGGAGATCCAGCATGCTGTACAACTACAAGGGTTGCTCCCTAAAGCATGTCCCCTATATTGTCTTACAACAAAAGAAGATGAGACCCTCCACCAGCACCTTGTGGACACACTTGACCAGGGCTTCATCCATCCCTTGCTCTCTCCATACAGAGCTGCTGTCTTCTTTGTAGTCAAGAAGGACGGGTCCCTTTGCCTGTTCACAGACTACCACGCCTTAAACAAGGTGACCGTTAAGAATAAGTAACCCCTGCTGTTGATTGACAACCTGTTTGACACGCTTGCAGGTGTGAAGGTCTTTAGAAAGATTGATCTCACCACAGGGTACAACCAGGTCTGCATTGCACCAGAGGATGAGGCAAAAACTGCCTTCTGCATACACTACAGGTTATTTGAGTGTCAGGTCATGAACTTTGGAATGACCAACGCTCCTTTCACCTTTGTCATGTTGATGAACAAAGCATTTGAGGAATTGATTGGGAAATGTGCCGTTGTGTACCTTGAAAAAATTATTGTATTCAGTCAAGATCAAACCACACATCTCCAAAACCTCCATGCTGTCCTTGACACCCTTCAGAAAGACCAGCTAAAAGCTAAACCTTCCAAATGCAAATTCCTCAAGTCAGAGCTATTGTTCCTTGGGCACATCATATCTGCCCAAGGGATAAAGCCTGACCCTGCCAAAATCAAGGCAATCATCAGCATGCTGCCCCCCACTAATGTGGGCCAGGTGTGTACATTCTTAGGCATGGTTGCCTATGTGTGAAAGTTCATTCCCAATTGCAGGGAACTAATTGCACCTCTCACTGAGCTCCTAAAAACCAAACAGTGCTTCCATTGAACCCCTGCCAGAGATCAAGCCTTCAAGATGTTGAAGCAAAGTCTTACAACTGTACCTGTATTGCAGTTCCCTAATTGTAACTGCCAGTATAAACTTGAGACTGTGTCTCTGACAGAGCCATAGGGGGTATGCTACAGGTAGAAACTGACAAGGGTGTCTTCTTCCCTGTGGCATACAAGTCCAGGAAGCTCACCAAATTGGAACAACATTATCCCATACATGATAAAGAGTTAGCAGCAATTGTGCACTGCATTGAGAAATGATGTTGTTACCTGGAAGGGGCTATCTTTCCACCCCACATCCTAAAAGATCACAAGTCACCTCATTACTTCAACACACAGTCTCAAGTGACACTCCGCCAACTAGGCTGGGTCAAGTGTCTATCCCCCTACCAGTTGTGAATTGAGTACAAGAATGGGAAGGAACTTGTCACAGATGAGGCTCTCTTGCAACTCTACATAGTGTCTATCACTGGGGACAATGGCTTGGATCCAGATTAGCCAATGCTGTATCTCCGCCCTGAAGCAACTCACTATGAAAGCCTTAACTTGGCAACCATCTCTAAGCTAAATTATAACAAAAGTCACTTCACCATCAATTCTGGCAACGTCTGCTGTCAGGCAGAGACAGGTAAAAAGACGCCCTAAATTCCCACCACACAAAAAGGCAACACAATATTGCATTATCACTGCACCTTGGGTCACATCAGAGGATTAACCTCTTTGAGATCATGAAAAAAAAAGTTTGGTGGCCATGTATGCACCAAGACATATTTGACCTTCTTGAAACATGTGTGTTGTGTGAAAAGAATACGTCCAAACCTGCACCCCCCAAGTCTGTCCTGCCCATCAAGGCCATGAAGCCCTTCAAACAGTGGGCCCTTGATGTGGTTGGGCCCCCTCCCTGAAGACAGACCGGGAAAGAAATACATCATAACGCCATCAACTACTTCACACGCTGGCCAGTGGCTTGGGAAACAACTAACCACACTATCACCACTGTCACCCGCTTCATTGACAAGGAAATTGTGGCCCGCTTTGGGCGGCCCAAACGTCTCATCATGGATGGTAGGCCTGAACTTGTTGAAATGTCATGAAAGAGTACTGCACCAAAAATGCCCTCCAACAGATAGTCACAACCCCCTATCATCTGCAAGCCAATGAACGTGTAGAGCAATTGAATGGCTCACTTGTCCAACTGAAGAAAAGCTCTCACAGGAGCATCCCAATACCATGTGGACTGAACACCTGCCCACTGCCCTACTTATCTTACAAGCAAAGATCAACAGAGGCACCAGGTTCAGCCCTAGCGCACTGGCCTTTGGAACGCCTGACAGTCTGATGGGAGTTGAACAGGGAAAATTACAGTCTACAGTTCCCAGAAAGCCCCCCTGTTGACAACTTCATCCCTGAATCAATGGTGTGCCAAGGACCAAGAAA
Source organism: Entomophthora muscae (assembly GCA_014839935.2). Classification (NCBI taxonomy): domain Eukaryota; kingdom Fungi; phylum Entomophthoromycota; class Entomophthoromycetes; order Entomophthorales; family Entomophthoraceae; genus Entomophthora; species Entomophthora muscae. The sequence continues at coordinate 180,406 of QTSX02000873.1, forward strand.
TCAAACATAAACAAATTGATGGAAGGACAAAGCACCTTGAAGCCAGAGCCCAACCACCTAGGGCCCTTCAATATAGCTGCGGTCTATGATAACCACACCTATCAACTCAAGGATGCCCAAGGAAACACCAAGAAACTTCACCACAATTGCTTGCACCCCTGCTGTGCCATTCCCACACAAAAGTTGTTTGTGTAGACCTTCCCAGATCTTCTGTAGGCTCTGATCCTGGTGTCTGACAACAAGCAGGGGGAAAGGGGGTATTTCAACCAAGTTTCCAGACTTGCCTGCCAACATATCTTACAATACACAGGGAGCGCTTGGTTAGTCACCCCTTGACATATCTAACAACATGAACTAATCTGATGGCAATATTGAACTGTGGGCACTTTTTCCTAATTAGAAGTGCTACCAATTTGACCTGCTGATCCCCGCATGATTTTTTCCTCGGCTTCAAACTCTACATGGAACATGCCACTATGCCACCCCCTTGTGGCCTTGTGGCTTTCCACATATGGTATATTAATCACAATATTCTACAATAAACAATACCCTATTCTATTCATTCTTGTCCTTTCTTTTGGACTGTTGTCTTCCCCAAACAAATACTGACCTTTAATTGGTTCAGTTGCAACAGTGGTAGCAGAAGAGGTTCACGACCTATCTAAAAGAAAAATCCCCCCAAGAAAGGACATAGTACGGGCTGTATGGCTACTCCCCATCAAGAGACTTTCATGACTTTCCCTGAGGGGGACATCCCAATGGGTATGTCATTTACCAAGATCAGCAGCAACTGTGGTAAAATTGACTCCCTGGTGATTTTCTTCCTGGTACTTGACACTTTGTCAAGTACCAGGTAGTTGAGTGCTGCATATGTGAATCTATTAGTATTTTAGGCTTAACTGATTTTAAGCTAATTTTTACTAGTTATTTAGGGGTTCAAACCCAAAAACCAAGTTTAAATTCACTTATTTTGACTCTGTTTATTAATTCAGTTAGCTAAAATACCAATTTAAGGGGGTAATTTATAAGTAGCTTTACTAATAGAAAAGAAAAAATCTATGTTTGACACTCTAAAACAAAAAGTGACCAGTTTGACACTTTTTAAGCCAAATTTTAAAATTAATAAAATACATATGCGCTTATATAAAATTTGTTATTTACTATTATATTTTTATTATTAGTGTCCATATTTGCCAATTAGGCTGTCAAGCACCACTATACTAGATTTAATGGTATAGACATTAATCAAATACCCCACTTTTTTACATTATGTCATTCCCAGGTGTTGTAAAATATGCAGCCTGGGTGCTGATTTCTACAAATAGTTGGTCTACTACTTCTTTATCTTAATACTATACCTGTTGTGGTATAGTGACAGCCTGGGTAAGGACAGAAGAATATAAGAAGATAATAAGACAAAACTGGTGTTTATTTAGATAGTATTGCACTTATATAGTGTGAGGGGGAATTGCCACCAGGGGCAGGGAGGCACAGACAGAAGGACTTCCCTAATGGAGGAGATTAGATTGGCACAGCTAAAAGGCCACTGCAAGATAACAGCCGCTTCCACGCGGCTTTCCTTAAGGAGGTAGATATAAATAACTTTTTTGTTCTATTTATAATTGCAAAAGTAAAGCCTGTGTCTTGTGCGCATTTGAAAGGCAAATTAAACACCCGTTTTAGAGGTGTTTTAAACGTCTTTATCCCTAGTAAAATCAGGATGCAATAGCACAATTGCGCAACTGTTCTGTTGCTCAATTCCTAGATAGACAACTTAATGTCTAATCCATTCAATCTACGACATTTCCCTCCACTGGATTAGACAACAGGGTCAAGAATGGCTTGGCGTCTCTAGGTAGTGGCTATGGTGTTGTGGTCAATCACATGTCTCATTAGGTGGGGGTTTGTTGCCCACTCCTTGGTCATTGGCTTTGCGGATCTGTTGGTAACCAGTTGTGTTTCCTGGCTGCCATTCAGGTGGTAGAAAAGTTGGTGTGGTACAGGAAGAGTCTTGTCAGTCTCCAATAAACACCTTGCTCTTTTATTCTTATTCCTCATACTTTGGTGCAACACTATTGCAAACAGGACAACAACACATAGATTTTTTATTAGGCTTTTGTTTTTTTGGGTTATTGTCCTCATTGGGGCTTACTCTTGGTTACTAGGAGCAGCACACATATAATGAGTGTATACTCTAGTAATCAATTGCCCAGAATGGGGCTTTTTAAGGGTGTAGGAGTTGGGGCCAGTCTTCTGGATAACTTGAGCTGGGCCTTGCCAAAGGGAGACAAGTTTGGATTTGTGGCCGTACCCTCTATTACTGAAGAAGTAGACTGTGCCTCCTACCAGGTAAGTGGGTAAGGCAGGGTGTTTGGATGCAGCTTGTTCTAGGTCCTGCAACTTATGGTTTAAGTTTACAGTGTAGGCCTCTGATTTCAAGCAAATAAGAGTTTGAACCAGCTTGTTGAGGCACACCTCTGGGGACACAGCCAGGCTGGGCTTTACCAAGAAATATAGTAAAGGGGGGAAGTCCTGGTTGCCGGCCATAGAGCAGCTGGAAGGGCAGCTTGCCAGTGGCCCAATGGTATCCAATGTTATATGCAAATGTGGCCACAGGCAGGAAGGTATCCCATTCAGTCTCATGTTGGTGACTGAGCTTCCGGAGTATCTGGACCAGGCTCCCATTAGTGTGCTCTACCATGCCATTTGTCTGTGGGGGGTAAGGAGTGGATAGGGTCCCACAAATTTCCATCAGTTGGTTGAGGCGGGGGATTATATAACTGGTGAAGTTGGTACCATTGTCTGTCAGCAGAATCTGGGGGCAACCATTTTTGTATATGATATTCTCCATGATGAACGTGGCTGTCACCATTGCAGATTTTTTGGGGATTGCCTTGGCTTCTACCCATTTAGTCAGATGATTAACAGCCACAATAATGAACTTGTTGCAACTGTTGATAACTGGCAGGTGACCCACTACGTCAATGGCTACAGTGTGGAAGGCAAACCCAGGGCATACAAGTCTGTGTTGGAACTTGGCAACCTTAGGCCTCTCAATGTTGCAGTCACAATAGTTGGCTAGCGTATCTACTACGTGAGTGTGCATTCCTTCCCAGAAGCAGTGTTTCTGTAGCAGAGCTAACGTCTTCTGTATGCCACCATGGCCAGTAGTCTTGTGAGCGGCCACCACTGAGTCCATGCATAGGGATGGGCGTATGTAGGGTAGCCAAGAGTCTCCACAAAGCTTCAGGAGTTGTCCCTTAGAGACCTTGGTATCAACAGTTAGCTTCTTGAGAGCTCTCTGTATCTCTGCCAGCTCCTCCCCCCACAAAGAAAGATCCTCCATAGGCTTGTCATAGAGAATGTCAGCCATGGGGGATAATAAAGCAACAGTGGGAAGTCAGGAGAGATACTCAGCATTCTGGTGGGCTGCTCCAGCTTGATAAATGATTTAGTAGTCATAAGCCTGAATTTTAATGGCCCAACACGCCAGACGTCCTTTGGGGTCCTTGAGGGTCTTCAGCCATTGCAAGGAGGCATGGTCTGTTACAACTGTGAAATGTACCCCATGGAGATAGACTCTGAATTTTTGGTAGGAGTATATCACAGCCAGACACTCTTGTTTGGTGACAGTGTAGTTCCTCTTGTGAACATTAACCGTATGTGAGCAGTATCCAATGGGGTGTTCAAGTCTTTTGGGGTCCAGTTGGGAGAGAACACCCCCAATTGCCGTCAGACTAGCATCTGTATGAACCACAAACAGCTTGGCAAAGCCAGGGTAGGCCAGCACAGGGGTTGCAGTCAGTGTTTCTTTGAGAGCATTGAAGGCAGATTGGCACACTGGGCTCCAGAAGAATTTTTTATCAGCTTGGAGGAGCTGAAAAAGGGGGTCAACCAGGGATGCAAAGTTGGGGATGAAGTGGTGGTAGTATCCAATCATCCCCAGGAAAACCTCCACGTCCAGTTTATTGACCAAGATATGCATTTTCTCAATGGCTTCTACCTTCAGAGGTACAGGGTGGAGTTCATCTTGGCAAATGATGAACCCCAAGAACTCAAGATGCTCCTTGAAGAAGTTGCACTTGCGTGGCTTGAGCTTGAGATTAGCTGCAAGTAACCTCTGGAAAACTTCCTCCAAGTGTTGTAGGTGATCATTAAAGGTTTAGGAGAACACATTAATGTCATCCAGGTAGACCAAGACACTGGTGAGTTTGAGGTTGCCCATCACTGCATTCATAGCCTGTTGGAAGGTAGCCGGGGCATTGGACAGACCTTGAGGCATCCTTGTGGGTTGGAATAGCCCTTGGTCAGTGATGATTGCACATTTTTCTTGATCAGCAGGTGGTAGATCAATCTTCCAATACCCACTGATAAGTTCTGTAGCGCTGAAGAACTTGGCGCCACCCAGTTGGTCCAAGGTATTGTCAATACAAGGGAGGGGATATGAATTCTTCTTGGTAACAGCATTCAGTTGACGGTAGTCAATCACCACACGGTTGCTACCATCCTTCTTTTTGACAATCAGGAGAGGGGAAGCCCAAGGGCTTTTACTGGGGACCAGTAAGCCAGATCCTAATAGCTTCTGAAGCTCCTTGTTAACCACAACATGCTTAGCTTGACTGCGCCATACAGGTCTGGAACAGATAAGTGGACTGCCTTGGGTGTCAATATGATGAGTAACATCTGCAGCTTTGCCCAGGTCATAATCATCCTTGGAAAACACATACTTATACTGAGCAAAGAGATCTATAGCTTGATCCTTCTGCTCTTTGGAGAGGCCAGATAGGGAGTCGCAGCTTATGGCCAATAGCATCAGTGGTTGCTCACAGGGTAGACCCAACTCAGAGAAGTCTGCAAAGGGGGCGGTATCCTGCAGGTTGTCATGCTCTTCCAGTTGTATATAAGCCAGAGGTTAGTGTTTGGAGACAGCCATAGCTTCACAACTCATGTTGGCCAAGAGTATTAGTACCTCTTTCTCACTTGGAATGAGGATTCCTGGTGCAAACCATGGTTCTAGTCTGGAGGCATTAGGGATGCCAAAGATTTTTCCATGAGTGCCAGCCAGTAGAGCCAGCAAGAGGCCTGTATTGTGGATCACCTGAGAGTCAGGTGGGATGGTCACATTACAGGAGGCGTAGACTGGGATACCCTTGGCTTCCCTAATTAAGAGAGGTAGCACCTTGACCTTCTTACTACGCAGTGTATAAGCAACTGGAAGCTCTCCATCAGTGTACTCCAGATTGATGTAGTGCAGAAGTTTTAACACTTCTTCCAGGGGTTCCAGGTGTTTTTTATAGATGCAAGAGAAGACTTTAATGTCATCCAGGTAGACCAAGACACTGGTGAGTTTGAGGTCCCCCATCACAGCGTCCATAGCTTGTTGGAAGGTGGCTGGGGCATTAGAGAGACCCTGAGGCATCCTGGTAGGTTGGAACAGTCTTTGATTGGCAAGGATGACACAATTCTCTGGGTCATCTGGAGGGAGATCAATCTGCCAGTAGCCAGGTATCAGGTCCATGACCAAAAAGAACTTGGATGTGGGGACCCAGTAGACAAGATCTTCTTGCATTCTCACAGTGCAAGAATCCAACTTTTCTGATTGATAGGTAAAGTCAACCAGCAGAGGGGCATCAGAAGGCTCTGTTGTAAAGGAAAAACAAGTGCCAGGGTCAGGCACAGGCTTGTCAGGGGGGAGAGGAATGGGGGGAGAGGAGGGAGATGAAACCACAAATGCAGCCAAGGATTTCTCCTTGTCCTGGCTGCTTAGTAGTTTTTTGAGTGATCCTCATTGTACTCCTCAATGCCAGAATCATCAGTGAATTCTTCCTTGCTCTGAATAGCCTGAGGTTTAGTTGCTTCAGAATCATCAGGAGTGATGGAGGGATTGCTATCAGGTTCCCAGGGAGACTCCAGGGTACCTGCTGAAGGTGCAATGAAGGAGACATCCTCTTCATTGCTTCTGTGACAGTGGTGTGAGTCAGGAAGGGGCAATATATTATGAATCTTCTAAGAGGGGGAACTATCAGCTTTAGCATTACCATGCAATCCCATTAGATTATCAGGGGTACTAATTGCTGAGGCATCTTCAAGGTGCTTGCTTAGTTGGTCCTGAAGGGAGTCAAGGAGAGCATGTTGAGCATCCAACTCATCTAGCCACTCTTTCTTTTCCTGAAAGGCCAGAACTAATTCCTCTTCCAGAAAACCCATCCGTCTCTCTTAAGCCTTTATAGTATCCTGAAGAGCAGAGAATTCCATGGTGCAGCTTTTATAGATGTCTTATGGCTTAGTAGTTTTCTGTTGATGATCATAGAACTCCATAGCAACATGCTGATTCATCTGGGTGGGTACTAAGGAAGAAAGTACATGTTCTATCTTGCTCATCTATAGAGACATTCCAGAGTGGGAGTGAACAGCTTCTGGTATATTTTGAGAAAGGTTTGGGGGGCCAGAGCAGGAGCCATAGCAGCTATCAGTTTTGAGGGTTCCAGAATTAAGGGAGATTCCATCAGGAGAAAAACCAGAAGAAGAAGGAGGAAAATATTGACAGCATACTTCCTTCACCAAGGCAGGCTCCAAGGAGCAGGAGACGCAGTTCATGCTAGTTGCTTCAGCCATGGGATCAGGCTGGATTGATATCAAGGAGGTAAAGGCTTTTTCAATGGAGTTCATCCAGGAGATCATACTTGACTGGGAGCTGGCAATTTCCAAAAGTTGTTGGAGGTTAGGCAATCACTGGCTTAGTCCTGTTTGACCATAGGAAGAGCCATGGAGTCTACCAGATAGAGAGCCAGAAGCAGTGAAGCTTAATCCTGGAGTGGGTTGGGCAGAAGGAGCCGCAGGTAAAGGCAAGAACATCTCTCCCTCCACAAAAACAAGGCCACAGGGGTAGGAAGAGAGGAAGCTGTGGTTTGGAGAAGCCATGAGCACCAATGTTGTAAAATATGCAGCCTGGGTGCTGATTTCTACAAATATTTAGTCACTACTTCTTTATCTTAATACTATACCTGTTGTGGTATAGTGACAGCCTGGGTAAGGACAGAAGAATATAAAAAGATAATAAGACAAAACTGGTGTTTATTTAGATAGTATTGCACTTATATAGTGTGAGGGGGGAATTGCCACCAGGGGCAGGGAGGCACAGACAGAAGGACTTCCCTAATGGAGGAGAGTGGATTGGCACAGCTAAAAGTCCACTGCAAGAGAGCAGCCGCTTCCACGCGGCTTTTCTTAATGAGGTAGATATAAATAACTTTTTTGTTCTATTTATAATTGCAAAAGTAAAGCCTGTGTCTTGTGCGCATTTGAAAGGCAAATTAAACACCCGTTTTAGAGGTGTTTTAAACGTCTTTATCCCTAGTAAAATCAGGATGCAATAGCACAGCGCGCAATTGTTCTATTGCTCAATTCCTAGATAGACAACTAAAATGTCTAATCCATTCAATCTATGACACCAGGTTTGTTGATTAAGTGGCGCCACATAAATTAAGCCTAATTTATTAAGAGATTTTATATGTAATTTATAAAAAACAGAAACTTGACTCCTTCTTTGTTTGACTCTATTCACTTGCCATGCAATTGGTTTTGGATTTAACTAATCAAAGGCTCAGAATTAAGGCTAAATTAATAAGTGACACACTATGAGCGCCACTCAACACTCATCTGCTTGACACTTTAACTTGGGGATTAGTACAGAGAGCTTCTTAACGTTTTAACCAACACTATGGTAAATAATTCACTCCCAGCTCCTCACAGCATATTATTATCATTAATAAACACCTCCCTACTCATTTAATTTTTTAGCTTATGTTGTATTTTTTATTTTTGAGCATATGAAACTGCCTTGCTTTTGGGTTAACTTTCAAACCCTTTTTTAAATTTAAGCAAGGTTTATATGTAAAAACATAGTGAATTTGATTTTTTTGCTTGACTCTGGCATACTTGATAGTGAGAATTCAGCTTTTCCCAGCTGATCAACAGTGACAAACTCAACACTTTATTATGTTTTGAATTTTCAACTCCCAAGAAAAAAATTCCACATAATATTTTTTTGCATTTTAATCTACTACTCTTCCTGCTACTCTCCATATAACTTTTATATACTTTTTCAATTTTTAATTATACTTTTACATTGATTTAGCACTAAGATGTTATGCTGAAACCTAACATCCTTGATGATTCATCAAATATCACTTATTTTCTATGTTTTATCTTTTTTATCTATACTTTGAGTTTCTATTTTGCTTCTATTTACTTTTTTTATGTTTTTTCTTGATAAATAAAACTTTATTTGCATAATTTTTACTTAAATTTTGTTTTGCTTTACCTCTTTGTGTTTTATATCTTTCATACTGTTTTATTTACAAAACTAAACTTTTTCTTTAGCCAAGATCATCTAAATCTAACAAGCCTACCAAGCGCCAAGCCTCCAAGGGCTCCAAGGAACCAGCCACCACCCCAAGTGTGTCAAGAAGCCTGCAAAGGCAAAGTCTCCAACTCCATCTCCTCCACCCCATCTCCTCCCCCCTCCATCCTCATCTTCAACTTCTCCCCAAGTCCTCAAATAAAAGTTATGAATCTCTCACTGATCACTCATTTTACAAGTCAGAGGCCAACTCCAAGTCTACTAAGGAGCGCCATACCAAGAAGCCAAAGGCTGTCAAGGAGCCCAAATCTTCTTCTGGTAAGAAAAAGGAGATATTCAAGCAGGCCTCAAAGAACTCTTTCTCTACCCCTCCTGATAGCTCTTCCCCCTCCCTCATCTGACCCCCAAGATGAGCCTGAGGAGTACTCCAAGAAGTTTAAAGCTTCTGGTCATATGGCTTGGAATCCACTGGTCATCCACAACATTTGTAATGTGAACAGAGAGCTCAAAGTCCCCAAACGCTTCCCCTGATACTCCCCAATTATGTCAGTAAAGGGCAGCCCTGGCTATGTTGCAGACAATTACATCTTTAACTGTAATAACCAAAAACGCCAAAGTAAAAGCAAGCACTTTTCTGTGAAGATAAGACTTGTGGGGCCCGGCTGAACACCAAGGGCTGGGAGCAAGTAACTGCTGAGAAGAGGGAGTACTCTTGTGAGCCCCCCAATCATCTTATAACTTGGATGCTAAAATGATACCTTGTCCAGATAATCCCAACATCCTCTTCCCTCCAGGCATCTGATCTGGCTATAAAGGCCCTACAGCATTTAAAACCCAACAATCTTGAGTTGGTAACAACCCAAGAACAGTTGGTTAAGTTCATAAACAATAAGCGTATTGCTGCCAATCCCCCCTCCCCCTAAGGCCTCAGACGTCCTCTTGGAGCTTACACTCACCCATGAGCTCAAGCAGCTTCCAAGTGAGGAGCGTTTTCTTCTTCATGACAATGGGCTGTCATCAAAGACTGGATAATCTGCTACACAATTCAGCAGAACCTGCTGGAATAAAAAGGGCTTCAACCTGACTAGTTAATGGTACCTTTGCTACTTTCCCCCAGATGTCCAAACATCTCTGGATGATTCATGCCCAGATTGACATCCGGGTGATTCCACTTGCTTCCTTCCTTCTCCCTGGGGCTACTGAGGCCATTTACAACCGCATGTTCTCAATCCTTTTCAGAGCACTTTCCCTCCTTCCCCCATACAAAACAATGATGCCAAGAAGACCCCCCTCCCCACACCTGCACCAACTCTCCTGCTGCTGACAAGGACTAGGTCACCTGGACTTGGAGGAAAATGTAAGGCTCAGAGCTCTAGGGCCTCACATGTGCATTATGGACTTTGAGCCTGCTCAGTTCAATGCATTTGAGCAGCTGTTTAGCAGGGAGGTTCAGGGGTGCCACTTTTACTACTTTCAAGAAGTTGCTTACAATGAACAAGCCATGCTGAACTTGATAGGTTGAGCTGGAGGGACACTTTGGACACCTGTAAATTTGTGCTGGCACAATTCAGTGCCTTGGCTTTTTAAAGCCAGAGCACACTATGCAGGGGTTCAAGGTTCTCTCAAAGGATTCTTACATAGCCAAGCATCCAGATTTCAAGCTTTTCCTTGAGTACTTTGAGCCCCAGTGGATTTGGAAGGTTGTCACGCAGAGGCAAGGCAAGGCCAGAGCCAAGGCCAGTTGGAATGTGTAACAGGCTGCAGTGAATGGTGAGCTCAAGACCACTTTGGCGCTAAAGGCTTATCTGTCAGGAAGCCAGTCATAGGTAGAGGCATTGGGCGGCTTGGGGTGAGGTGCGGCCAAGCTGGCGGGTAAGGCCCACCATAGAATGGGTGCTAACTTGATAATATAAGATACAGAACGTCCGAGTAAGGACCAGGGTCCAGAGTTGGGGACCATGGAATCTACCAAGCCTGTCAAAGTAATGAGAGTACTCCAAACAGTTGGGTAGAGGTGGTTTTGGCTGCGGTGATAGGTTCCAGCGGGCGGTCTGGTTGTGGGGTTAAGGGAGGAGTCATAGGAACAAAGTAGGCAGGCAGATAATTGTACTTGTCTTTGAACAATCTTGGCGGCCTTTTGTATCACTTTCCTTTGTGTTCTATGTATTCAGTTTCTCTAGTCCTGGCCAAGGGGTTGTCAATGAGGATAGTCTCCAAGTCGTACTCTGAATAGGCCGGGTTGGGGGATATTCAGTAAAATGCACATGTCCAAAGGGGGCTCCCGGGGGACAGTATAATGCCTGGGGCAATCTGGCAGGTTGGTCTTGGGGGAGGGCAGCGGCCTGGCGCTCTACTTGACTGGGATTAAGATGGAAGATCACTAAGACTAGATAGGGTAAGATTTGTTTGAACCAAAGGTTCATAAAGCTTTATTATTGAAAATGATGATGGGGTCTTTGCTGTACCGCCAGGGTTTTTATACCCTGGGACTTCGCTTCTTTGATTTTTGCAGGTTTCAGGTTTGCAGACAAGGCACTGGCGGGATGTGGGTCTTGGCTTGGGGTCTCAAGCGTGGCAGATCCAGGTTGTGCCTGTTCTGGCAAATTGGAAAGGTGACGCTTTTTTTTGCCGCCACTGTTCACTATGCCACCTGAGTAGTCCAATTGCACTACTCCTTCTGGGCAGGAGACTGGCAGTTGCTGGTGGTCATTGGCAAGGTTAAAAATAGGTTTTGTCTTAACCTCCTTAAGGCAAGCTGCAACCTCTGCATAGGTTTGGGTCTTTGGTGGCTCAAGGTTAGCATCAATCTGATGAACATTTGGGGAATTGTCTCTGGGAGGCTGGCGGGTCTTGGAGTAACTTGTTAACTTGGGTTTGCAATTTAACAAGTGGGCGGTGTCCCGTCCACTTTGTGTGACTTGAGTAGTCTTTGGAGGGTCCTCTGTAGTAGGCTGGCGGAACGCAGAGTAATTTACTGATTTGAGCCCGTCCTTTAACGGATTGGCAGGTCCTGGACTGGTCTGGAGGGTTGGATCCGCCTCCTGGGAACCAGGGTCTAACTCTTGGGTTTTCAATACAAGTATTGAAATGTCATTCATGACATTATCACAAGCATCTCAAGGCCAACTTTGGGCTTCACCCAAAGTTTAACAAGTTTTTCTCCCTTCTGCAGCACAAGCAGGAGAAAACCATCTCCAAGCTGCGAGACTTGGCTAACTGTGCCCCCCACCAAGCCTACAACCCACTCCACCCTCTTCACCAAGGCCATCCAGAGTGCAGCTAAGCACAAATACAGGGCCTCTGAGCTTAAGCAGCAGCTTGAGCTTATTGCCACTGCCCTCCTGGAAGGGGCTAAAATGAAAAGGGGGAAGAAGGGCAAAGAGTAAACTTGCTTGCTTCTAAGGTTTTAACTTTTTAAACTTTAATTTTTACTTATTAGTTTTGATCATTTAGTTTTTAGTTTTAATTTTTTAAATTTTTTGATTTAATTAGATAGCTCTGATTATTTTATGTGTATATGGTAAGTTTGAGATTAATATTTATAGTTAAAAGTGATTGAAATATCTTAATTTTTGTTAATTTCCTAATAAAACATATGATATTCACAGTTGTGCTTATATGAACTACTGTAAATTCAGAACCTGAACGTAAAAATGTGGGATTGTCAAATCCTTGGTACAAATTTTGAATCAATTTTACAGGCAACTCAGCTGAGTGAAAAATAAAATATTTAATAAAATCAAACATTTAATTTAAATTTTTTGATTTATTTAAATTGGCAAATTTCTAATCTCTTGAGCAGATAACTCAACTAACAAAAGACAAAACCCAGTAAACAAATGTGGGATACATAAATCAGAAATGTGGGATTCTAATGTACAATTTGAGATTTCCTGTATTTCAAAAAAATCATAGACATTATGTAAAACTTAACAAATCTGAAATTGCAGGATTGTCAAATCCAAGAACCAAGTTTCAAATCATAATTGCAAGGAATTTGAAATAAATATAATTTATGGGTGTCTCAAAAAGGATGATAAAGGATCTAGAGTAGATTTGTACTGATTCTTTTAGGAATCATGGGCATTCTCAAAAATCACCCTATTCCAATTTAGGACGGCTAAAATTTAGATCCTACTATTCACAAAATTAAAATACTTAATAATAAAATTGACTAAAATGTACACGTCTCTTTTTGAGTTTAAAATATTTAATAAAAATTTATTATGTCTTCTTTCAATAACAGCCAAGTCAATGAGCTGTACCCTGGCCTTGACAAAATTATGCAGGGCTACACTGGGTCTCTTAACAGTGAAGCCTCTGTCTATGGCCACTCCCAACCCGCAGGCCCCTCTGCAAGCCCCACCCAGGAGTCTGTTCTTTCTCCTGCAACTTCCAGCATGGCCCTATTTGCTCACTGTTGTGTTCTGAGGCGCAGCACAGATACACAAAAGGGAATCCTAACCTTAGGATTGGATTTGTACTAAGTCTTGGTTAGATGACAGGGAAGGCAAATGTGTTTACCTTGCGGCCCTGGATGAATAATCTCTACTAGGTGTGGCTAGAGAGAGGCGCGGAAGTACAGAAGACACAAAGACAAAAATGTGAATAGAACTTAATTTTATTGGTAGAATAGGAAATGAATTATATAGTGGTTAGGAATACCAGAAAAAAACTACCAGGACAGTAGGATCACTCGCCACAAGCATGAGTGGGGCGAGTGAGTTGCGTAGAGTCAGGAAACCAAACAATCATATTTCCTGATGCAGAAACCAGTTCATTTTGAGGGTCAAACGCAAAAGCAAGAGATTTGTCTTTGAAATGGCCCACCAAAGACGAAATTGAAACATGGTGAATGCCGTTATTCACGACTGTCGTGAATTTTGGTATTAAGATATCTCACTATGATATGCTTAGTACTAATTTGATCCATATATACAATATCATTGATGCTATCAATTCGGGCTTAGCCAATATTTAGCCTATCAATATTATTGCACCATCAAACTTTCCATGCAAAACTACCCTAGAAAGACTTATTCTACTTTGATCCAATCTTCATTACTTCCAGAGATACAGCAGTGTTTGTGATTCTATTACTAGATAATAATACATTGTACTCTTATCAAGCTCCAAACCAGTGCCTGCCTTGTTGAGCGCATATCTCTGAAACTAGGGTCTTGAACCTTATTCTGAGACTTATCCAGTATCACCTGATCTCTGTAGATCCCTCAAATGATATACTAGGATCAATAGAACCTTTCCTGAATGTTCACATGACTGTTCATGTTGCCCTTTGTTCATCCTGAAGATGAAATGGGTGACTATATAATCCCATCATTCCTTTTCTTAATAAATAAGAGTCTATAGCTGGTAAAGGTAAGATGTGTGTTGGAGCGTTAAAAGAGCAAAGCTGGCTATGCTCAGCTTCCTCTTTATGGCAGCCTGCTGGTACATGTTTCTAGTCCATAGCTAGTAAAACTATGATTAAAAATAGGTATCAAGTTATATCTTTTAAACTTCAAATTTTTAGGCTTTTTAACAATTGTTATCATAAATCTTTTTGGTAAAAAGTCATGGGTGTTGACAGCCTTCTATTATGTTTTCTGATCAAATGCCTGGTAAAAAGCTGTATAAAGATGTGGGCACCCTTATGGTTTCTTGGAAGCAATTATTTAGATGTAGTCAATGAAATAATATTAAAAATTGATGAATATATAAAGTTCAGTAGTTTACAGGCTACCAAAAAAAACAGCTTGCTAACTCAGCCCCATTCTTGTAAAGCTTTCCAGTTATCTTTTCTTCTTCTCTAGAAGAAATACTTTTTTGGTAGTTCAGTATGTCTTTTTTAAATTTTATTTACTATTCTGGCTGTTAAAAGATGATTTAATGATATCTAAAGTAATTTTTAATATAAAAATGATAGCTTTATTATGATTGCTACTTTTCATTAGAGAAGTATGGGTGTATGGGTTTGTAAATACTCTATTATACTATTATCAAGGCTTTATTAGAGGTTTGTATCTTTTATTATGCATTATATTTTGACATTTAAGAGACTCAAGATTAATCATAGTAATTTTAGAGCTTGTGAGATAAAACAGATAAACCCAAACATGAACACTGGGTTAACAAACACAAAAAAATCAACAATTGCTATACATGTTAACAATAAAATTATCCCACTCTATGATTTGTTTTCAAATAGACTTCGTGTGCTTTCCAGCAGCTGGTTTGGTTGTCTATCTGGCAGCCTGAAAAGTACTGTATTTTTATCCACATTGTGAAAATGAAGCTCTTTAAAAATTCTTTTTTTATTTCTCAGTAAATATTTTTATAACCCAATGGATATTGCACATCTATGTATATTAATAAAGATCAAGAAACATGTTACAAAAATCTCTAGTTCTAGACCATTATTTTGTAGTTTTATAGTGTTGAATATATCTTTGTAGTCTCATCTCTTTTACAAGATGAAATTTATTTGTTGGTGAATCGTATTATTGTTGTCATTATCATCATTAACACTCATTTTTATGCATAGCGTTAATTCTATGTGGTATTTTGATTTTTTGATATCATTATTTTTCATTTTGGATAAGATAGTGTTTGATTTGTATGATCTTTCTATTCAAATCGTAATGTTATTTCAGCTTCATATAGCATTTGATTTGATTGTGTAATTTTATTTTATTTTTGTGTGTCTAGTACCTCTGGTGTTATTGCTTTTGATTTAATAAGAAAACATCATAAAATGTAAAGTCAGTAAGTATATCTAGAAAATTAATAATTATGAATTTTAATATATTTTTGTTATTCAGAAAATTAATTAACAGGAAAAGAGACTTTTAAAATGGAACCTCTAATTTTTATGAGTTAAGATGTTATGTTAAGATTTATAAAGAGCTTTACCAGATATGATATTGAAATAGTCATATAAAGTGCCAAAGTTTTTCAGATGAGGTAAAATAAAAAAAATTTATAAGTGTTCTATTTGGGGAAAATATTTTAAGTAGAGTTTGATTAATTCGTTTTTTATAATAAGACAAAAACTTAGAATAACACCAAAATATAAAGATTTAATTAAAGTTTTTCAATCAAATTATAATTTCTGTGAAAGAGAACTTAAAACTAAGTGTTCTAAAATATTCATTTTAGTATTTATTAATCATATTAAAAATAAAATAAAACTTAATATTCAAATATATAGCTAATATAAGTTTAAAGCAATGGTGTCAAAAAGAGATTACCTTATTAGCAAAAAGTTGTTTTTGGGTAAAAAAGAGCTAGTTGGATCAAAACTAATTTAGACAAACAGTTTATTAATGAAATATCTGCTTAACTTTAAAAAAACTTACCCACCCCAGGATCTGCTGTAGGAAGAAATCTGGAGCTTGGAATTAAGGTTAGTAGTTTGAGCAATACGTGTAACTGAACGAAGTACAACAAAGTTACGTAATGCTAGAAAAGTTTTGAAATGGTTTAAAAATATTTCAACATTTCCGTAATGAGAGATAAAAACAGATAAATGGTTTGGGAATTTTAATATAAAAGTCAACATTTCTCTGAACAATGTTGATTACAAAAAGAAAATAGCACATCAAAACAGTTAATTAAGGAAGCTTTGAGGTTTCTCTGTGGAGGGGATTTTGCAGCATGACCAGGACAGTGCAATACGCCATCTCAAAACACCATCTTGAAAATTTTTGAGATGGCGTTGGGATTTTACATCAGCAAAATTAAAAAACTTAAAAAAAATTATTAAATAATATTTTTTTTACATTAATTTTATACAGCATCCTTACAAAACCTGCATCACAAAAACGCTATCTTATAAAATAAAAGATGTTATCCAAAGATTTTTTGAGTATAAAACACTTTAATAAATAATCAAAATATTTATATCAAATACAAAAAACTGCATCACAAAAATGTTATCTCAAATCAAAATAAAAAAGTTTTTTATCAACAAGGTTTTAAAAAACTCTGCAAATTCA
>QTSX02000874.1:0-195033 GCA_014839935.2 Entomophthora muscae
TATATTTGGATCCGTTTTTATTTTATTATGGAAGGTGTTAATTTTGTTTTAGGCTAACTTGATTTCTTTCATTGCAACAGATTTGAAACCAATGTATTTAAACTTTTGATGATGTGATTGTTCCCTCCAATTATGTACGCTCGGAATTAGATCCTTCAATTTAGCTGTGAAAATTTAGTGGCTAAGGTTTTAGTAAAAGTGGTTAAATTTTTCCTAGCACACTCCAGGCGGAGAGTTTACCAAAAGGAGAAGGTATGCTTTTAATCCAATAGTTAATATTTAAAACTCGTAGTAATCAACACAGTGACTAACTTATATGCGTCATCAAACTGATATACCAGACATTGTATCCCTGGTTCAAAGGTAAAATTCCAAGTATATCTCTTTATTCACCAAATATGAAAATGCTTTCTCAGCAATATAACTTTATTTTGTTTCCAAACTGGATTCTTGAGGAGGTTTTTTTGAATCTAGATTTATGTGATATCATAACTCTACGCATGGTATCTCGTGATTTACATTTGATTTCTGTTCCTATACTATTGAAAGTTCAAACTCTATACTCAGTAAAAAATCCGGAATATAAGTACTTTATACAGAAAAATGGTAGTTATATAAGAGGCTTGATCATCAAAAATATCCAAGAGTTCAATGAGTTGCGAAGTTTTGGGCTATTTCTCTGCGAAGTTTTCCCTAATCTGCGCTCCATCTCTCTTGATCTCAACACACATGTGGACTGCAATATTGAGAGCTTTGTCCTACAATGCCTTGCTTTAAAGCACCTAAAGCATCTTAGTTTACTTGCTTCTGGTTTTAGAAGAAGCTTGCTTTACCCTGAAGATTATTCCCCTGACGATGAAATTTATATTGTTGATCCATACGCTGTATTAAATCCCCTTCTATCTAAACTTGAGTCTATCTACACGAGCTTCTGGCCAAAGACACTCTTTGCTGAGATAGCCAATTCCGAAACAATGAAGACGCTTTATATTTCGACAGGTTTTCATCAACACACTATTTTAGACCTCGTGGACCTTCCAAGGCACAAAGAAGTTATTTTCACCAATGAGTATGGTCCTGTTATATCTTCTACGAATGCTACTGGCCAAAATTGGCTCCACTTTACAAACAGCCAGGCACACTTTTTTGTATTGTTATCGCATAAAGACTTCTCTAATCCTGATTCTGCCAACCAAAGAATCAAAATTTTCCCAACTTTGGACCACTTGGAAGATCATGCCGACCTTGATCGTCTAATTGATATGAAAGCAGCTAATCACTGTACTGTGGTTGATATCTATAACGCCGGAATGGACCTTGAAATATTTGACGGGGTCCAAGATATCCCTTCACTTGAATTGGTCTTTAGACAAAACATGTGTGACCTTGCGCTAGATGAATCTAAGTTTCAGACAAAGAAGCTTTCCTTGGTGGTGGTAGATGACGAACCTTCGGAATTCTTTGAGTGGGTCCTTTACGCCTTTCCTGGGCTTAAACACTTCTTTGTCCACAACGAATTTCCAGACGAAATGATTCCTTTTGACAATCTCTTCCCTTGCCTGACCCATTTCTATTCTTCAGTTGAACAGTCGCCCCTTTTCTGGGAGGAACTTATCGACAAATCTCCAAAAATCGTCTATCTCCACACCGACACCGAGCCTGAAAATTTCCTGATGCTTAAAGAGAAGAATCCTAATCTCCAAATCATGCCCTTCGAGGAGATCTTTGGCGCCCCAAGAGACTTTAATGACGTGTCGGGGTTCAATAAAAGTCTGTATCTTTAATCGCACTTTTATAATTAGATAAAGTAAATATCGTTGTATTATATATATATTTTCTCCCTTTTTTAAGCTGATCTATCATATTCCCGCCACAGTTCCCTTGAAAGTAAATATCAACTGATCACTCCCATCAAAAGCTTTACACGTTTAGTTTTTATAATTCCTTGTACAGTACCCTCTAAGTAATGAGACAACCGCAGTTTTTAAGATATTACAAGTTTTTACAAATTGAAAATGAGTAAAATTAATATGAAAAGATGCACCACAAAATTTTACACAAGTCTTATAAAAAATATGTAAAAATAAATAAAAGTGAAACAAAATAAAACAAAATCAAAAATATACATATTCATTATCATATTTAGATAACTTACAATATCAAATATATCAAGTACTTAGTACAGTAGTTTTCAAACCTGTTGAGATAAATGTATGTTATCCAGTTTAGAATGCATGAACTCAGTCACAAAACATATTTCAACTTGATAGATCTAAGTAGAAGATAATTTCACAGAAAAATAGAGTGCTATTTGGTAAAAATGTCCAGTCATACAACGACCTAATCAAACTGGGGATGAATGCTTAACAATTCAACAACAAATGTACCAAACGCTAGAACACATGAGTTTCAGTCACAGAACACATCTACAGTAGTTTTAAAAGCTATGGCAACAACCAAAAATACCTCAGATTTAAACGAAATGATTTCAGATTTAAACAAATTCCAAGTCGCGCAAGATTCAGGATTCAATTAATTTAAAAAAATTCAGTTAATAAATGAACTGTCAAACAAAAAACAAAATTTCACTAGCCCATTATACAAAATTATATCAAACATCAAGCGGTGTAGTTCAAACCATAAATGAAATGAACTGACACAACAAGTGAGATGGATGAATGCCATCCCGGAGTATATTATAATACAATCAGGATTCATATGAGGCACCAACAGAAGGACTAAAATAAAACAAAATTTGAGCAATCTAGAAGCAAGATTCCACAAGCAAAAAACAAAATGAAGTCACACAAGATGTGTAGTGTGAGCAGCCTAAAATAGAAATATAACAGTTTAACAGCCAATCAACAGCTATCCAATTTAGGAACAGAGGCATTTTATTCATTTTTGTGGCTCCTGATTTGTATGAAATGGTTTTGAGAACCTTCCAAATATGAACTCAAGATTACAATAAAAATAAATCATTAAATTTTAAAATTTCTACTTTTAGTGATTTTATCCTAGGTTTTAGTTCAATATGGTTTTCAGCAGCAAAATTTTTGACAGCGCCAGCAGCCAAGCCAGCTTTAATAAAGGCAAGGCTCAGAACGTGAAGGCACCTGTTTATACTCAAGCCTTTGAGGCGGGTAACAAGGAAGCTGACCTGTACCTGACCACCAATCCCTATGGCTTTGACTTGTTCAATAGTCACTCTGCGTCTAGCTCTGTCCCTGCTCCTGTACCCACTCCCGCACAAGCTGCCCACCAACCAATCAATCAGGATGGCAACCTTGATTCAGAACAACTTCCTGCCACCAACCAACCTGCCTCCCTACAGCCAATCAGGCTTCAGCTTCCCCGTCTCAGCACCCCAAACGCAGAATAATTACTGCTCAGATTCTCCAGAAAACTGTGGCGCTGAACTTGTAGGGTCTGTCCTGGGAACAGATTGCTGCCCA
Source organism: Entomophthora muscae (assembly GCA_014839935.2). Lineage (NCBI taxonomy): Eukaryota > Fungi > Entomophthoromycota > Entomophthoromycetes > Entomophthorales > Entomophthoraceae > Entomophthora > Entomophthora muscae. The sequence goes on from QTSX02000874.1 coordinate 3,456, forward strand.
GTTGCAATTTACCCAAGCTACTGTCATGCGGGAATTTAACAACCTGATGAACAAAGGGAATGTGATTGGGACAGCCAAGAAGCCCAAAAAGCCCCCAAGTCACAAATATCTGAGGCATACCCAATCATGCTTGACCTCCTCCAGCGGGATCCCAAGCTTCTCTTGACCCAGGTCCGGAAGCAACTTGCGCATCATGGCATTTGGGTGTCTGAGCGTATGGTGCAGCTCTGGATGTATGAAAAGATGGCTTTGATACAGGTTTTTATCAATTTTGACAGCAACCAATGGGATGGCGCTAAGGATTTCCTGTATGACACCACCATCAAATCAACCCTGGTCTAATGCCTGACTAGTCTAACAGATGACATCATGTTTGTCTTGTACTACAAGTTATTGATTGTGTTTGATAATTTTGGTGAGCAAGGAAAAGCTGCTACCAAGAATAGAAGGAAAAAGGTCAAGAAGGGGACATTTATTGGTGCATTTCTGGCTGTTTCAGCCAAGGGTTTTGTCTAATATTGGAAAACCCCAGATTTCATTGATGGCTACTTGTACAGTCACATCCTCAGTGAAATACTCAATTCCTGGGATGGCTCAAATTCCAAGCACCAGGTTTTTTGAGCCACCAGATGGAGGATAGCTCCACCACCCTTGAGGCCATCCAGCTATACGGGCACCAGGCCTCTGTGTATCCAGCCAGTCACTCAGACATCCATCTAGCTGATATTGTGTTCTTTAATATTGGAGATATACTCCAGGAGCGCCACCCTCAGGCTTTCAACGACCTCTATCTTGGGGTCCTTGACCATGATTCTCTCTTTGGTCACCAAATGGTGGCTGACTTGTTTGCACAAATAGTCTTTCACGTGAACATGGGCAACCAATCACGTAAGGATAAGCGCCTCCCACCCCATGCCACAGCCACCATCCAGCCAATGACAGACAAGGAATATAACAAGTGTTATATGGCGGCTATTGCGCGCAATCCTTCTACCCCTACCCCTGCCACCCCCCCATCTTCCAGCCCCACCCACCCAATCCCAGACCCCCCAGGCCAGCATTGCCTCTACGCCTTCCTTTCTGCACTATTCTGCCTACTAGGCATCACTCTTCCCTGCCTCAATAAACCCCTGGTCCCAAACATATTCTATTTATATTATCTTTATTTTGAATTTCAATTATCCATGTTCTCTTTGTTTATAGTTGGCTCTATTCTTTATGTTCAGCTTATTTCTATAAAATCATATATTTACTATGTCATGTATCTAGATCCAGAACACAGTTATTTTTGGCGCTTTGCATAGCCCCTTATAAAAAAATTAACAACAATTTGGTGATCAGCTAAATTTTAATTAGAAAATTATAGGTTAACTGTTTTTAGATAAAGTTGTTACTGATCCAAATTTAAAACCTTAATGATAAACTTTAAGCCAATCAGAAGCCAAGTGATAAAGTGATTGTTGTGACATAAAGGGTCACCCAATAATTCTTTGATGCATGTGCACTAATTAATATGCTTGGCTGGATGTTTTGCCATTGTACACCATTGCCACTGTGGCAAGTTGTTAATGGACTAGTGCCCAATCAGCTGCTGGGTTAGCACTAGTTCATCAACAACTCACCATAGCAGCAATGGCGCTCAATGGCAAAAGATCCAGCCAATCATATTAATTAGCACACATGCATCAAAGAATTATTGGGTGACCCTTTATGTCACAACAATCACTTCATCACTCAGCTCCTGATTGGCTTAAAGTTTATCATTAAAGTTTTTAATTTGGATCAGTAACAACTTTATATAAAAACAGGTAACCTATAATTTTCTAATTCAAATTTAGCTGATCACCAATCTGTTGTTAATATTTTCACAAGGGGCTGTGAAAAGCGCCAAAAATAATATGGTAATCAAGGAAACAATGCCAAAACAAAGCAAACAACACATATTGAGATAAGTGTAAAACATATACACAATGGGGAAAAATGGGATATTGGAGTAATGTGAAAACAAACAGGGATAAACAAAGAGGCAATAGTTTTCAGAATAATACAGATTTTATTGGGATGAAAGCTATAAAAACATATGGAAAGGTTAGTAAAAAATCAATGAGAGAATTGGAGAAGCTTTTGAAGGATCTTGACTCTGCAGTTGCGGAGATCAAAGAAATTTACCACAAGGTCAAAGCAAATATTAGGGCCGCTGTCCTTGACAGAGACAAAATAGACAAGGTGTCCGCAAGCCCTTATGACTAAAATACCAGACATCCCTGAGAAGACAATTGAGCACTTACTTAACATTCAGAAGACAGTGGTTGAGGGCTTGCAATTCAAGTCCTTTGCCCTCTTTGCACCGTCTGTCTGGACAGATGACCCTGAAATGTATGCCCACCTAAAACCTACCAAGCAGGTAAGGACAGAGGATAAAAAATTGCCTGCGCAACTGCTTGCGCCAAGAATGGCAAAGTCTGTCAAAGCCGCAGGCAAGGAGGAAACCCGCAAAGGTACATAAAAAATTATAATTAATAAAAATTTCAAAATACTTACCTTTTTTGATAGAAAACATTGACAATGAACTCTGCCAGGTCCTGGTTCCTTTTGTTCCCGCCATGTTTTATGCCAACTACACCAATAATGTGGTCAAACAGCTCTATCTGTCCCCCCTGTCTTGCGGGAGCTTGAAGACAGGGTTCATGGTACCTTTTCAATGACAAGGGACACGCTAGCTGGGCTGACGCATGCCAAGGGGGCATCCAAATAGGCAGTTACTGCCTACAAGGATGCCTAATTGGTCCACCTAGACCTGATATCCCTCAATGGAGTTTACTGTGTAAACTCCATTGAGCTTGTTTGGGACGTCCTGGAGACGCTCCCATTCAAGAATGTACCGGAGATGGGCTGGGCCCATGCGTCTGCCCACTTCTGCTTCCTGGTAGAGCATACCATCTCTTACCTCTTGGACAAATTTGGGCGGCGCAGTGTCAAAACTGGCTATTGCAGACGCAACAGCCGTAAAGAAGACAAAAATCCTCCTGGAGGACTTTGAGCTGGCCTGGAGTGCCAACAAGATGGGGGTCCCTCTGGCAATGGAGCTCATGTTTGCCAAGACAAAGCACAAGAAAAAGATTGGTACTGTGTATAATAAGCTCTGTAAGTTTACAGAAGCCTTTTCTGGGCAAAGGCTTCACCTCGTTGTTTACCTGAGATTCCTCTTCTACTTTGGGATGGTTGCATCTTTAGAGGACCTGGACAGGGTCCTTCTTGGGATTGACAAGGCCTTGCTCTCCCTGGATGGGAATAAGGTCTCCCCCGGATACAACTTGGTGGACCACATTATCCAGGACGCCTTGGTCCTGGCTGAAATTTACTGGTTTGCAGCCCCGCCAGAGAAGCTGCTGCTTCACTCCCACCTGACTGTACTCCCTTTCACCAGCAGATGGGAGTATTTTAACCAGGATGTATTCACTTTCTACAGGGTGGCGGTGGAGGTTGTGTGCCACCTCTATTGCGAGGGTAGGTACATACCGCTGAACCCATTATAAGTGCTCTTAATTTTTTCTCTATATCAATAAACATCTTTATACTCTACATTATTTTTATTATAAGTAATTTTTTTAAGTTTTATTTTAGAAAACAATATTTTCAAAATATATCCCAGTTAAGGTCTTAATAAACACATAATAATATATGTTAATAAAATATACTTCTAATTTGTACACTTTACATTTAACTTGATTTTTATATTTATTTGACAAAAGTGATATAAATATATTTGCGTAATCCAGTATCAAGTGTTTGGGATAACCTCAGATGGCATAATAAAAAATATAATATAAAATAAATAAGTTACTTACCCATTGATAGTCTTGCCAAATGTGATTGTGGGCTTAGAAGCTTCTAAATATAAAATGATAATTAATAAATCTTGAATAGTAAATTAGAGAATATAAAAAAAGTTGGACACACTAAGCCTTTAATTGATTGGCTGTTTGGCTAGGCACGCGGGGATGAATGAATCAGCGTGGTCATAGAATTCGGCCATGGTCTCAGCTGGGAGGGTGTGGATCCTGGCCTGCAGCAAATCAAAGAGGTCCTCAGTCTCAGTTAGTGCTCCTCACTTGACAACTTGCTTGAGCCACCCAAAGACTTCCTTGATGGGATTTAGGAAGGGCAAATAGGCGGGGAGGAAGAGAAGGGGAAAATTTGCTGTGGCCAATCACTGGGACCCACTGCAATGCTAGTGTCAATCACCGGGAATTCCTCAAGAATATCAGCCACCTTATGGAGAACAACATTGTCCAGCACAATTATGTTGGTGAAGCCCAGGCTTGTGCGCCTCAGGTGCTCCTGGACCAATCAGAGAAATGCTAGAAAGATACAGCTGTTGTGGGGGCCTAGTATCATTTGGTAGAGCTTGACCCTCTTTGGACCAAGGAGAGCCACCATTGAATAGGATGTGGCTCAGACTGCAGCACGCCAAGCCATCCTGTCATTTGAGCCTTTGGGGACATACCCATTGTGCATTGACAAGGCAAATGCTGATTTTTTAATGTAGTAGAATTTGACTGTCCCCTTGGCTTTTAGAGCAGTGTATGCCTCTGTGTATTTTTTCCGGATGTCAATGTTAGCTGGGCTATTCCAATTGTAGGGGAATACCCTGAGCTTTTTCCAGGAAAAGTGCATTCCCTTGAGCAGATGGTAGTAAAAGGAGATTGAGGCCTCAACCCCAAAAGTAGATTTTACCATGGCCTGTATATTTGCCGGTTCAAGATGGCAGTCCTGGGTTATCCACTGGTGGATTGCCCATTTGTTCTCCTTGGTGAGCATGGTAGAAACACACAAGTATTTCTCCGCGGCAAGGACACAACCAGTGTTGATGAATTTGTGGAAGGTTTTGCTGGCGTACTTGGGATCCACTCCAACAATGGCTGCAGCTGCCTTGTAATTGTCTGATTCACACATTAGCTTAAGCAGGATGATGTGTTTGATGTCAGGGATGCGCTTCTGAGCGGGCTTAGTGGGAGTAGTTGAATTGGGATCCTGCTCAGGGACTGGCTTGCAAGGCATGGGTACCTTGTTGTAGAAGGCTGTAACTTTTTTTAGCACTAACTGTCCCTCATCAGTTCTGAAGAACTCAGGCTCCTTGTCCTCTTCCTGGTTGCCATCACTGACATAGGGCTTGTAGCTAGTATCAAGTACAGGCTTCACCTTCTCCAGCATGGCTGACAGGACCAACTCTTGCCAGTACACAACGTCAAACACATACAGAGTAAGTTCTACCTCCTTGTCTTTAACTGTTTTTGTAGTGATGACCTTGGTGGGCTTCTGGTCAGCTTGGGGACCCAAGGGTTGATGCTCCACACCCTAGCAGCTTGTGCTCCTTGAACCAACTGTGTCAGTGCAGCGTCACTTTAAAACTCTCCTCTCACATCTCCTTCTTGAGTAGGCACTTGGGTTGCAAGAACTCTATTCTTTGACCCGTGGGGGCAACCGCAACTGTGGTACACAACAGGTCCATTGGTACTCTGTTGTTGTGTTTCTTCTATTTTAAAATTTAATAAAATATTAAATAAAACTTAATTAAGTTACTCTCTAATTTTAATTTTTGCTTTTTATCTGAATATGGATATTTGATTAATATTTTTTCCACCCAATATACCAATTATAGACTTTTTATTTCTTAATTAGTTGTTTTTGATTTTACAACACCCATTTTAGAGCACCCAAAATGTCTTCCACCCATTTCCCAGATTTTACGCCAAATTAAGCACCCAACATTAATTTTTTAAAATTTATGTTTTAGATCTTGTGTCTTATTTTAGATACCTTGGTATCATTCTTGATTACAATCCATTGCACAAACTGATTGAGTGATTTTGTTTACATAGTGAGTTGCTATTGTGTTTTGTTTTTGGATTGAGTTTTGACTCATTGCGCTTGGGTGTATTTTGTCACCAATTCACATAGTAAACATATGTCACCAAAAGTCAACTCACATCATTTTGTTTATGAATCAATGTTTTTCAGATTGTATTTTGAATAGTTTGCTTTGTGTGTGAGCACTTCTTTGCTGTGTTGACTCATTTTGCCCATTAACGCCAATAAATCCTGTTAACAGAGTGTATATTTTACTCTGATAGTTGAAATTTGCTTAAATCTGAAATCATTTTGTTTAAATCTGAGGTATTTTTGGTTGTCGCCATAGCTTTTAAAACTACTGTACTATGTTTACTATGTTTTTGGTGAACACATGAAACTTAGTCACAAAAGTTATAAACTCAATCCAACAACAAGCCCCAATAGCAACTGAACCAGACAACTTAAATATCAAGTATCAAAACATATGAATAAATCTATAATACTGTTACCAACTTGCCCTAATTAAGAATTCAATCTATAAAAAAATGAAATAGATATTCTGTGTGTCTGTTTTGGGATTAGAAAAAAAAATCAAATTTATCCAAACTCATGATCAACAGTGCACATTTATGACCAAAAATAATTAATATAGAAATCTAAAAATATAATTTGAAATAAACAGTAGTGTCAGGATTTTGGGATATTGACTAATTAACAGATTCAATCAATTAACACGGGCAAGCTGTCAATCACTCTTAGGAATGGTTTCAATATAATGATGTGGGATGTGGGTTGCAGGATCAATGAATCAACAACCAGATCATATCCTGGCATTAACAAATTCATACATTGCAATTAATTAATGGAACATGAAATTACTGCTAATTAATTAGTCCACCTCAACAACCACCCCAAACATGCTTCTCATAATAATTACTATTTTAAACTTTAATTGAATCCTAGAACAAGAGGGCCGTCATAAGAACCGCCATTTGCATTACATCTATAAGAGTCCATAATGGACTGGGTCATTAGGCCAAACACTCTAAGATAAAAGGCTTTGAGCCTATTGTATTAGAGTAGCTCTGATTTAGTGAAAACAATCATCTCCATGAACTAATAGCCAATCACTGGTTATATAGCCCTGAAAGCGGCCCAGGTAGACAGAAAAGATACCAATCTGTGAAAGATGTCAAGCAAGCCTTCTGTTAAAACCACCCAAAAAAGGCTGGGCCTCCTGCCATGTTGCCCTAATGCTACTTCAGTCTCTTTTAGCGTCGTGAGCTAACTTGGATAAAACGCGGGCAGGCAGGCTGCCTTAAAGCCAGTCCATTAGAATAAAAGACTGATGATTCCTTATTGACTTGATGATTGATCCAAGTCTTATTTCCTTAATGAAATCCTCTCTTAGGCTTTATTAGTAGAGAGCAAAAGATGATACTGCTGTCATACAGTATAATTATCTATAGTAAAATATAAAGACAACTATGAACCTATATCCAGAAGTAGAAAGAACTGTCCCAAATCCTTCAGGCCTTGGGCCCTGTCAGACTTGCTACTTCTGATGACAACAAAATATTCCGGACCAAAGGTTCCGCCAAAGTCACAGGTCTCTGTACTTTCCTAATGTTAGAAGACTTAGGATATCATCTGGCGGATGTCAAAATAACATGGTTTGCAATTTTCTGGCAGGTAGTGGCTACTAGCCTTCATGCTACTATATATAGAGTGATAAAAATTATAATAAAGAAATTATATAGATAAACTGATTTTAATTTTATACCAAAATAGACACATGCCAACAACAGAGCCAATCAGAATGAGTGTACATGTGGTGACTTTGGGCTTGGCTCAGACCAAACACGCCTCAGTTATTACACCCAGTTTAACTTAATGAAATAAGCCTATTGAAAATAGGACATGTCTTTGTTTGCAAATTGACACGCTAACTTGTGGTCAATCTAGCACCAGAGAACCCAATGGTCTGGTTCTAGATTGACCACAAGTTGGCGTGCCAATTTGCAAACAAATTCATCTCCTATTTTCAACAGGCTTATTTCATTAAGTGTTACTTTTACTTGAAAAACTCATACTAATAAAAAGCAATAAAAATTCTATTATAACAGAAAAGCAAAAAAGTATTTCTAGAAAATTAATTTTATTTAAGTGTGTGCTCTTTTTTGAGACATTTTCTCAGACATAAATGTCCAAATTTAGATGTACGTACATTGAAAATAATGCTTTAGTTCCCTGAATAGATTTTGGTGGATTCACTCCTGAAATCCACTATTTTCAATTTGAGTCCCAAAAATGATCAATTTTTTTCAAAAAATGAGTTATCTTGTGTTTGAGTTCATCTCTTTTGTGACTGAACCTCATACACTCTCTGTTTGTATCATATTTTCCACACACTCATAATCAAATTTTATGTATAATGCTTCAGCAAGTGACTGTATTGTGTGTACTATGAATTTTAGTTTCATGTGTTTGCTATCTCATTTTTGGAATTCAGTATTTGTTTTATTTTTGTTTTGTGATTGACTAATTTTTGTTTTCTGGCCCTAGATAAATGGAAGCTTTATTGAGTAAATTAACCTTCAACTGGTTCCAGTTGACATATGTTTTGTGACTGAGTTCATGTGTTCTACACTGAATAATATATGTTTATCTCAACAGGTTTGAAAACTACTGTACTTTGTTGGTCACCCTTTGGCTTTTATAACTGCAGCAAGTCTTCTAGGCACTGAGTGGACAAGATTTTTGAGAGTTTTCATAAAAGTTGCCTCCCATGCTTTTGCCACTCCAAATTTTAGGGGCAGAAAGATATTCTGTCAATTTATTTTTCTGTCAAATTTAATCTAGCTAAAAAAATTCCATATGTAAAATATTTAACTTTGCAACAATAAAAAATCAAAGTTCAAAAATAAAGAAAGCATGCCCTATAAAAATTATTATTTGCAACCTTTAATGTTTTTATTTTATGGCAGTTAATTTAATCTCATCAGATTTTTAAAAATTAAAGATTTAAATTTAAGTCTCTTAAAGACAAAAAATAAAATTAAAAACAATTATGTCTAAAGAATAGCTTTTGTTAGTAAATAGAGCATATTTATTTTTTTTTTATTTTAAAGTTAAAAAATGCTTAGAAAAAAAAAATAGTTGGATCAAATTTGACAGAAAATCTGTTGGCAAAATACCTTCCTGCTCCAAATTTTACAGTATCCTTCTTAAGTAATGAATCAATAGCATTTTTTAAGATAATGCAAGATTTTAGAAATCAAAAATGAGTAAAATTAGCATGAAAAAATTCTTCGCAAAATTTTACACAAGGCTTTTTAAAAAATATGCAAAAATAAATAAAAGTGAAACAAATATAAAACAAATTTGAAAATAAACATTATTATAGTCTTTTAATACATATAAAAGTTATGCCCATAAAATGCTTATCAGACACAGCCTCTTTTCCAAACTTACCTAGATAATAGAATTGAGGTTAGAGATTTTTCTAACATAAAATATAGCTAAAAAAATAGAAATACCTTAATATATTTGCAGCCAAGTTATCCTAGCAAAAGATATGAGGTTATCTTATAAAAAATAAGCAAGAAAATTCAGATTGGTTCTGAAACTGACCAATAAATTTACCTACAGTACCAAAAAAATAACTCAGAAAAAAGTTTTCCAGTGTCAGGTTGCCCTAAAAAACTAGTGAGGGAAATTATTGACTGATTATTAGAAAGGTTTTCAAATTTGCTTTTTATCAGCCAAACAAATTTAAAAAAATTGTCAGAATACCAATTGCTGGTGAGAACACTGCTTTACGCGGGCAGAGAGACCACTAGTCCAGAGGGTAATGCCCACCATAAGATGGGAGCCAACTTGATAACATAGGGTAATAATCAACCAAGCAAGGACCAAAGGCCAGAATTTAGCACTGTGGAGTCCACCAAGCCTATAAATGTAATGTAAAGTACTCCAATCATATGAGTGATAGTGTCATCAGTGGTGATATCAGTCTCTTGTGAACAGTTGAGCCACAGCGTTGAAGGAGGGATCATTGATACCAGGTACACAGGCAGATAATTGTACTTATTGAAGAATAGTCTGAGCAGAACTGTGTACCACTTTCTTTCACAGCTGATTGTTTGTGTGACTCTAGTTCTTGCCAATGGGTCAGAAATGAGTATATTTTCCAGGCTGGGCTAAAAATAGGCTGGGTTTAGAGAGTACTTGGTGAAATGTACATGCCCAAATGGTGCTCTAGGTGGACAGAATAACACAGGTGTGGGGTCCGCGGGTTTGTCAGTAGGAGTGGCAGGAGCCTGTGAGCCTATGAGACTGGAGTGGAGATGATAAAATACTAAAATTAGATAAGGTAGAATTTTGTAAAACTAAGGTTTATCTAAACTTTATTATCAGAATAACAATTCCACCATTCTCAACATAGAAGGGTTTTAATACTATTAAAATACATGTCTCCAAAATTCACAGGCTTTAGGTCCACAGGCATTCTTCCAACAGAACTTTAGCATTTGGGAGGCTTCAGAGGCAGCTAATCCTGGGTTGGCTAAAGTTGATGAATAGAAGTGGTTACACTCTATTTCCCTGCTTTTATTCTCTGTATCACACAGCCTGGCCAAATACATCACCAATTTGGTGCTAGAGACTGATGTTGACAGGTGCTTATCAGAGAGTTTATTTTTAAGTTCAGACTTAACCTTCTTTAAGCAAGCAACTATCTCTACGTAGGTCTGAATTTTCACTGACACACATTATACTGGTGCCAATGCTCCATTTGGGAAATCTCCTTAGGTTTGCGGGTAGGTCATCAAACAGCCTTCAGATTTGAGCCAAAAAAATGCAGGTAGGCGGCCTCTTGGCCTGCAAGTTGCGTTTTCTGAGGACCAGGGTTCAATTCTTGGTTTCAACCTGTGCTCAATACCAGAATCAAAATGTCATTTGTGACAGAAATGTACAAAAGCTTCTTAGAAGTTGAAGTTTATGAGACTACTGTAGATAGAGGACTACATGATCAAGGGTTATATGAGCATGTTGCAAGAAAAAACCTCTTTATTTCTCTAGAAAATATGGTTAAAAGATTGGACTTTGCTTTTCAATATGGTCAATCACCCTATATCTTTCTAGGAAAATATTATTTGGCCTGATGAGACCAAAGTGCTTCCAAGTGGATTTCAGAGACCCAAAACTTGCTATTGCAAACCAGGAGAATCTCTCAGGTCCTGCTGTTTAAAAGATAATGTTAAAAATAAGCATATGAGTGCCATGTTTGGGGCTGTTTTACAGCCAATACAAGAGGAGAGATCCAGAAACTCACTGGGAAGATGGATGCTGTTGTCTACGGAAGAATCCTTGATTGGAATCTCTGCCATTTTATGAGAGATCTACATGATCCAGCCAATTATATCTTTAAGCGAGATAACATCACTATTCACAAGGCTAACATTCAGTAGTTTTCAAACCTGTTGAGATAAATGTATATTATTCAGTGTAGAACACATGTCTCAATCTAAAAACGAAATCAAAGTGGATCCAAATCTATTGTAATTCAATATAAATTCCTTGATTTTTGATTTCGTTTTTAGACTGAGTTCATGCGTTCTAAACTGAATAATATACATTTATCTCAGCAGGTTTGAAAACTACTGTATTAAGAAATATTTGAATTCCAAACAGATTGTTTAGATTGGCCTCCTCAAAGCCCAGACTTAAATTCTATTGAACATCTTTGGGATATCATTCCAGTTTAATTTGCCAGAAGGCTCCAAACAATCCATATAGGATCTAAAATTTGGAGTGACTAAAGCATGGGAGGCAATTTCTATGGAAACTCTCAAAAATCTTGTCCACTCAGTGTCTAGAAGACTTGCTGCAGTTATCAAAGCTAAAGGGGGACCAACAAAGTACTAAATACTTGATATACTTGATATTGTAAGTTATCTAAATGTGATAATAAATGTGTACATTTTTGATTTTGTTTTGTTCTATTTTTGTTTCACTTTTATTTATTTTACATATTTTTTAACAGACTTGTGTAAAATTTTGCAGTGCATCTTTTCATATTAATTTTACTTATTTTCAATCTGTAAAATCTTGCATTACCTTAAAAAGTGCTTTTGGCCCATTATTTAAGGAGAGTACTGTAACTACAGGGAAATTAAATGGAGGAAAGGGTAAACAACTCAAATACCTTAATAAGGAAAATAGAGTAGAAAAGAAAATTGCCTTTAGATGCAGAAATAACCCATCTTAAGTTAATGGCACTTAAAAATTACAGAATTCGGAACACATATTGGCTCCAATGTCAGAAATATTGATGAAATTATAAAGGCAAATGAAGGCGCAGATTCCAATAGATTTTTGTAAAATGAATCTGAGAACAAAAAGATGTTAGAGGGAAAGATTACACCTCTAAATCCTTGAATTCATCCACAGGTGCTTTCGGCCTGAGTGAATTATAGTGACAGCCAAGTCCATAGGCATGCCGATGGTATCTGAAATGGCAAAGTTAAGGAGAACACGGTGATAACAAGCGAATAAAATTTGGGGGACAAAAAGGATACGAGATCTTAAGCGGTTCAGAGCTAGGAAATTCTTCAAGCCCTATCTTAAGTGTGGTATCTTTTTGAAGAACCGTGATGGGCACTGCGTATGCTTTAGAAAGTGCTGAAATCTAACAGATTAAATGATTAGAGGAGAACCGTAAATAGATAGCGTCCATTAAAATTCAGATTTGACAAAAGATATGTGAACATTGTAAACATAATAGTGTAACAGGCGATCAAATAAAGTTCCACAGCAAATTGATTTACAAACAAAAAAGAGTTACCTCTATTTGACCTCCCCAAGTTGCCGTGTTGGCTACATCAGAACAATATTCAGTATATTTTTCTAGAAAATTAAAAAACAAAGCGATAACTCAGGAACCTTCAGTTAGCAGCTCGTCAGTTTCTGAGGGTAAAAAGGGAAGAAAATCATCAGGATGACTTAAGAGGTACTCAGATGCCTTTTTTCTAACTTGAGAAAAAGAAACCTAGTGTTGTTTTTGTAAGTGAAAAAGTATTATACAAGCTACTTTTAAGTTATGAACCATAGAAAGTTGATCAGCTATAGAATTATAAAGACAATGGCCATCAGGTGTTATTTCGTGAATTTCTAAGTCCAGAGCTTTGGCCGCTAATTCGATGGCTTCATTCTTCTAGCTTGCGCAAATTAGGCAAATCTTTGGCTTCCTCTTCTGCCTCGTCTTGCAGTCTTTGAAGCTCGGCTTTTTTTCTCTCCTAAAAAATGGTAAGGGCTCAACTAAAAAGCTTGTGAAAATTGAAGAATTCAACAAAACAGCGATGCTACCTTCTTTTTTTGGTGCCTATTGCCTTTAATTTTGGGAGTTGTAACAGTATTTTGTATTTTTTCGGGCTCAGCTTGTTCAGGCACAACCTCATCTGATTGCTTCAAAAAAAATTAGAATTTTTGACACCATAGCAAGTTAAACTAGTTAATTAACCCTAGCAACCAGGCTCTTACATTTACTCGTTCTATGATAGAATTGCCTTGTAGTTCAAGATTAAATTTATACATTTCCTCCTCTTGTCTAACTTCAAGTTCTCTCTTAAGTGAATCTATTTTCGCATTAACTCCTCGCTTTTTAGCCTTATCAGCTTTCTTGTCGATTGTTTTTCTTAATTTATCCAGCTCTTTTTCCAAGTCTTTGACTTCTTGAGCATGGGCTGCTTCTAATTCTTCAATACTGTCCATCCTAGCTAGAGTTTTAGTTCTTGTTTGTTAATTGTAATGTAATAAGAAGGTGCACGCAGCTTCTCAGCCAAGCGGACACCAATGCCAAAGATTATGCTAGCAAAATCTCTTGATGACGATTCTGTATAGCTGAGCGTATATACCCAGCTACAAGGATTACCTTTTGGTTTCCTCTAGCCCTTTTTAACAAGAAGGAATGTCGCTTCTGAATATTTATACTGCTATCCCTTTCAATGAAAGCCAGATTCCTTCTGATTGGTTGAATTGAACCAATTATTATCAATTTATATAAAAGCTAGTCTATCTGTCTGCAATTTCAGCTCGAGTGCACTCAAGCCGTAAAGGATCGAATTGATTTTATTTTTCCATATTATTTAATTTAAAGTCGATGACCAGGCCAAAAATTTGATTTAGCTCATCCTTACATGCATCTTGAAAAGTATGCAGATTGAATTCGGGTGAGTGTGCTTAAATTTTTTAAAGTAAGAATCTAGGTCACTTGGACTTTAATAAAGTTATATTTAATTACTTAATTATAAAGCTATTCTTCATCCTGCAATCATATAGAAAAGGCTTATCAATGTAGATTACCTGGCTCCAGAATGTGTGGATAAAAGTTGGACGAGAAGCAACATATTGTTTAAAATACTTTTATATGATTGGATGTTTAACCTTCTTGCTGAGGATTGAATTGACCAAAGAATGAGAGCTTGATCAATTTAAAGAGATTCTATTCAAATTAGAAATATAAATATTAGCTTAAGTAAGAGATAGTTGGCCTGTACATTTCAATTTTATTTATTTTGAAGTGAAATAATAAATCTTTCACTTGGATGCATTACCTGATAAAAGTGGCTACAGATTGTTTCATAGTTAACCTTGCTTGCCACTGCATCACCCTAATAAGGATATAAATAGATTAAACTGGTATAAAAAATGTCTGATTCTTAATAAAATTATTTTCATAAAATTTAAAGTACCTAGATTATTTTTCCTGTTAATTCAATCAAAATAGTGTTAAACATGATTAGCTCTACCTAGGGATGCTTCGGCTCAGCCCCGGCCAGCTTTTGGCTCTTAGCCGCTGGAGCTAAAACAAAAAATCAGATATACTTAAATATTTTTAAATAAATCTTTGAATTGAATGACTCAGAGCTAGAAACTGACCATGGCTTCCCAGGGCTTGGCCGAAGCAGCCCTAGCTCTACCTGCTCTAGATGCTGATATATAGAGCGAAGTGTTGGTATAAGATAACACTTAGAAAGTGGGCTTTTACAAGTCCAGCAGGTTTGTAAAAACAGAGGTAGAGATCTTCTGAATTGGTTTTGCCTTGATGAAAATATAGTGTTAAACCTGAATATGACTCAAAGTGTCAGGGATCCAGTCTTGGGCAGCCGGCCCGTCGGTTTTGGAAATCACTTGGGCCAGGTTTTTTACGGGTAAAGCCCATCACAAGAGAGGAGCTAACTTAAAGAGGTAGGAGAAGGACTTCACCACCCAGGACCACGGGCTGGCAACCGGAATTATAGTGTCAATCACCCCTGTGAGGATGATGTACACAATCCCAAATAGCTTGCCAGTGTGATCGGTTGGGAGGTTGGGTGAGGAGGTGAGCATCAGCTTAGGGGTCACAGGTGGTTTCATGTGGAGTTTGTAGGCAGGCAGGTAGTTGAATTTGCCTCTAAACAACTTGGGTGTTGATAATATCTAGGGGCCTTGACAGTTGTATCTAACTGTAGATTGTATGCAGGCCAAGGAATCTAGTTCAAGGATATTTTCCAGGGTGTAATCCTTATATTCAAGTTTCAGAGGGTACTCTGTGAAGTGGACAGGACCAAAGAGAACACCTGGAGAACAGGAATCTGTGGGCAGAGGGGCAGGAGGGCCAGATGATCTTGTACTGATTTGATAGATGGCAAATACAAAATAAGGCAGTAGCTGGGTAAGCCAAAATAACATAACCTTTATTCAAAAATGGCAATAAAGTTTGAGCGTGGAATCTATAGACATATATAGTCCCCCACCTCCAAACTTAACATTTTCCATGAGGGGTTCATCAAAATATCAGGAAAAATGCAGGCAGGGGGCCCGGGTTCAAAGGCAGCAAAATGGCACCCGGGCTGGGAGTTCTTTCATTGGTCAAAGATCTCAAATTGGCTACTTGATTATCTTGCTCTAGAGTTGTGGTCATGAAGTCAGGCCTGTGCCTTCTCCTGGGGGTGACTCTTGATTGGCCACTGGTGTAGCCTTCAAACTCATGAAGCTAATGATCAAAATTTTGTTGCCTCCATTAGGCGCCTTGATTGTTCCCTTATTTGGTGCAATGATTTCTTTGGTTTGGCTTGCTTCATCATTTGGGCCATCATTCTTGGCTTCAGCTTGCAGGAGCTCAACCCCAGGAAAACGTGGACAGATGGCCCCTTGGTCCTTAGGGCCGGAGGCCTGTGGGGATTCAGGGTCAGGGTTCAAATCCCACTCTCAGGCCCAGGTTTCAAGGGGAAGAATTTTCAATCCTGACACAAAGTGACTATAAAGACCAAAATGAAATCTTAGAAATATAATAGTGTTAATTTACTGAGAATATTGAAAATTTATATAGTAACAGTTAACTGATAATGTTAGGGAATATGGGGTAGTTTAAGAATGACCATGAAAATGGTGTAAAACAGTGAAATTCAGGAATTCAGGAGGTGATGCTGAAATGAAATTCAGCTAATGATCTGTTACATCACATTTCTCTCCTTCATTCTTGGGTTTGGTGAAACATCTTCATTTGATTCCCATTAATGAAAAAATTGATTAGGTGATTCTTTTGGCTCACAAGGTGATGAATGTTGAATGTGGTGAGGCTAACTACTATGTAGGGGACATACCACTGTTGCAACATCTTCAATTACTTCCTCTCAGGAAATTAACACCTCAAGTAGACAATCACCAAATGGTCCACCAGCCAGTCAATAAACTGGTGGCACCATTATCAGTCAATCATCTATGACAGGGATCACTCAATCCAGGTCCTAAATGGAACACAACTTGATTAAGCCTTGTGACTCAAGAGGAACATTACTCAGATAAGCCCCATGATTCCCATGATGTACATGGACAGTATGTGACTTATCATGATAATATATATTATTCTATATTCATATTCAATAAAGCATCATTCTCTTCTTAAATCTCCCCCTTTTTCCGTTTATTATACTTCCCAGAAGTATAAACTTGACAGTGGTAGCACAGGTAGGTTTTCCATACCTACCCAACTTAAAGGAAAAATTCCTCCTAAGAAAAAGACCCAAGCAATGGTACTCCCTAGCGGCTGGAGAGACTATGAAGAAGGACAAGGCATTCCTGCAGGTTTTTTTATCTACAAAAATGTCCTTGTACCCATCAAACAATGCAACACTCTCAAAGCCCAAAGACTGTTACCCACAACTCCTATCACAACAGCACCACAGCAGCCTGAAATACTCAATATTGTATTCCAACACCTGTGTACAGCTGAAATTGGCGCCTTTGCAGGACTACGCCAGGAAAATGCCTCTCTTTGGATTAACAATACACAAAGCAAATTTGAGCAAGTGGAATACCCCCAAAGACTCTGGGTCAGTGAAATTGCCCTCCGCGTTACAGGAACCACATCACATTTTGTAAGCGGATGGATAGCCCAACACCCCAACCAAAAGGGAGACTGAGAGCTATTCAAGAGCATATTCCTCAAAAAGTTCTCCATGAAAGATTCTGATGTAGTAATCATGACAGACCTTCAAACCTTCAAGATGACAGGAACAATTGAGGAATACATCACTGCATACAAAGACCTACATGACCGCGCATCCAACACCATCAACTTTGATGAACCTGGTCCACACTTGGACTTCTATAATGGTCTCCCCACACACATTAGACGTCAGTTTGATATGATCTGCTGTAAGAACCTTGAAGAAGTATTATTGGAAGGCAAACACGTGGCCCAAAAATCTGATAATCTACATGCAACCAACAAGCGCAAAGAGAGTCCTTCAGCCAGGAAGGATCCTTGACTCAACAAACAAGGCAACTGAGCCAACAACACCCATCCTCAAACTGGGAATCAAACTGCACAAGTCAACCAGGCAAGCACCAAAGATACCAACAAGGAGGAAAAAGCTCTGAGGAGTGCTTAGGCAAGCCGCCCTCCCCCAACCTACAAGACTTGTATAGGAACCAAGACGTGGATTCAATCACCATGATCCAAGTACCCTCCAGAGACCCTCTACTGTTTTCTGCCAAAACTGGAAATAAACTCCTCACTTACCCTTTCTGTTTTTGCAGATATCAGGGCACCACACTATTTGACACTGGAGCAGACCAGTCCCTAGTTGACAAGAAATTTGCTGACCTCATGAAACTGCCAACCACTCAAAGCAAGATCAGGAGAGTTATCATGGCAGACAATAGAAGCACACCAGTCACTCAAGAAGCCAAACCTTTCTGCAACCAAATCAGAGATGTACAAACCACTCTCAGCAGCCCAATCATACCAATCCTCAAGTATGACATTATACTTGGTCTGGACTGGATTCTAAAAGACCAAACCTCACATTGACTGGTACAGTGCTACCCTCACCATACAATGAGGAAAATTACACCACCATGTTTACCCAACTCACCTTGACACTCTTATGACAGACTATGTATTTGTGAAAATCATGGAGACAGAAAAGCAAGTCAACCCTAGAAAAATTGATTGGAGTACCTGTACATACAAGGTCATCCACTTTAAGAATATGGATACTCAACATGAAAAGAACCCCATCCAAAACCAGCTAGTCAATGAGTTCCCCACTGTTTTCCAAGAAACACTTCCAGGACTACCTCCTGACTGTGGCATACAACACAAAATTGACCTCAAAGGAAGTGTACCTAAAGCACGACCAATCTACTGCCTCACACCACAAGAAGACGACACTCTAAAGGCTTATCTTGACAAAGCCCTTGAAAATGGACTCATACAACCATCAAAGTCACCTTTCAGCGCTGCTGTCTTCTTTGTGGCAAAGAAAGATGGAGGACTCCGCCTTGTCACCAACTACAGAGCGCTCAACAAGGTCACAATTAAGAACAGGTATCCCCTACCCCTAATTGACAACCTTTTTGACGCCCTGGGGGTCCCAAATCTTCACAAAGATTGATTTGACAGCAGGTTACCACCAAATTTGCGTGAAACCTGAAGACATTCCAAAGACTGCATTTAGAACTAAATACAGATCCTTTGAGTGTGTTGTTCTCAACTTTGGCATGACAAACACTCCCAGTACCTTTGTGACCTTCATGAACAAAGTTTTCAAGGAACACATTGGAAAACAAGCAATCACCTACCTGGACAATATCATCATGTACAGTCCCAACCTGGAGCAACACTGGAAAGATGTCCGCCTGGTCCTCTGCACCCTTGAAGAAAACCAACTAGTCACAAAACTGTCAAAGTGTGAATTATTCTCAACGGAACTTTCATTACTTGGGCACATTATCAGCAAGGACAGAATCAAACCAGACCCAGACAAGATATGTGCCATAAATGAGATACCAGCTCTAAGAAATAAAAGTGAACCCCACACCTTTCTTGGAATGATAGCCTACGTAAGAAGGTTTATCCCCAACTGGGGCGCCCTAACAGCCCCCTATCTGCCATCACAGGCAAAACAACTAAGTTTGTCTGGACACCACTACATGATCAACACTTCTGCCAATTGAAGGAACACATGGTCACCACCCCTATCCTCCAATATCCAAATCATGAGGGAATCTGTGAACTAGAAACCAATGCTTCTGACTATGCCATAGGAGGAGTACTCTGTATCCAAATAGCAGAAAAAGACTTCCTCCCCATGGCATACAAATCAAGGAAACTATCTGACAGTGAACAAAGATACCCAATACACAACAAGGATCTGGTAGCCATCATACACTGCCTCATGAAGTGGCAATGCTATCTGGAAGGAGCCCAAGCGTTCAAGGTACTCACCAGCCATAAGTTGCTGATATTCTTCAAAACACAACAACACTTGTCAAGGAGACAAGCCAAGTGGATGAGTCTCATACAGAGATACCCCATGCAAATTGAATACAAGCCAGGCAAGGAAATGCTTACTGCAGATGCCCTGTCAAGGCTATACAGCAAACATGTCCTCTGCGCTGATGGTGACCCCAACTGGCCCATGTTAATCATGGGGAATCTCCAGGAAGGGTTCCCACCTGGCACACCAATGGATATTCAAGAGAAAGTCCTCAAGAACAAACATATGTTCAAAAACGTATATGGTACTCTTCACCAAATACTTTCAAATGGTGACACCGTACCTTACGTCCTGTCAACTCAAAAGATTGACACCATCCTCCAATATCACAGAGACCTTGGACACACCCACAGTAGAAACTTAAAAAAATACCTAAAGACAAACAACTGGTGGCCCAACATGCTAGATGATATCAGAGAGGTACTGGAACAATGAGAAGTCTGTGAGAAGTACACCCAAACCAGAGCACCACCCAAGTCAGTAGTACCCGTATCCATCACACAACCCTTCAAGGTATGGTCATTGGATATTGTGGGACCAATGCCTGGCAAAAACAAGGGCAATAAGTACATAATCACAGCTATTGACTATGCATCCAGATGGCCCGTGGCGCAAGCCACCAAAGAGAACAAAGGAAATAATATGAGATGCTTCATTGGAAAAGAGATATAGCCAAGTTCAGTAAACCTGACCTCCTAATCACCGATGGAGGCACCAAACTTAAGGACATTGACACCAATATTTACCTTGCCAAGAATGGAATAAAATATGTCACAGCCAGACCATATCATCCTCAAGAAAATGGACAAGTATAACAACTAAACAGCGCACCTGTAGAAGCCCTCAGTAAGTTATCTGCTAACAATCCAAAAGCCTGGGTCAACATGCTTCCAACTGCGCTCATGGTCTGTAGAACAAGAGTTAACTGCAATATGGGTAAAAGCCCTTATGAACTTGTCTATGGACAAAAGCCCACTCTTGTTAGTACAGCCACAGGATCACAATTACCTCTACCCAAAAGGGTGCCAGATAACAGCAACCATAACATATAACATGCCAGAAAAGACCAGGAGGAGATGGAATGCCAAAGGGTCAAAAGGGAAGCAATCCCATTACAACAAGAGAGATTCCAAGTTGGGGACAAAATATGGGTTGTCAATAATTATCAACAAAAATTGGACCCAGGATTGCGTGGACCAGGCATTGTTATAGAAGTCAAGCCCAACAACACCTACCTCATCAAAGGGATTGGAGCTTGGATTGAACTGAAACGTGTGCACCACAACCGCCTCCACCTGTGCAAAGCAAGAACAGCCCAACGAAATTCCAGACTCCCTGTTACCAACTCCAAACTGGATCAATACCAGGCACACATCCCCGACACTCTTAAGAAAATTCTCAAGGCTCTGCCTTCCAGTACTTCAGGGGGAGATGTCGCAACATCTTCAATTACTCTCTCTCAGGGAATTAACGCCCCAAGTAGATCACTGAATGGCTCACCGAATGGTCCATCAGCCAGTCAATAAACTGGTGACACCATTATCAGTCAACCATCTATGACAGGGATCACTCAATCCAGGTCCTAAATGGAACACAACTTGATTAAGCCTTGTGACTCAAGAGGAACATTACTCAGATAAGCCCCATGACCCCATGGCATATATGGACAGTATGTGGCAATTCATGATACTATATATTATTCTATATTATATTCAATAAAGCATCATTCTCTTCTTAAATCTTCCCCTTTTTCTGTTTATTATACTTCCCAGAAGTATAAACTTGACACCACTTAGGTAAGAATTTCTTACTCAGTGATTAGGCTACTAAATTCTTGAAAATAAAAAATCCAGAGCCAACTGGAATTCGATTGATCTTAAGTGCTGCTCATGTTTTATCTCAGAGTTGTTCTGTTGCTTCTAAAGCATGAATTTTGGATGATTGCAGGCCTCTGACATGATAAGTTTGCTTTAGATTAAATTTAATGCCCAAGCTTTAAATAGGGGCTTTATACAGTAGTTTTAAAAGCTATGATAACAACTGAAAATACCTCAGATTTAAACAAAATGGTTTCAGATTTAAACAAAATACAAACTATCAGGTTAAAATATACACTCTGTTAACAGGGATTTTTGGAGTTAATGGGAAAAATGGGTCAACACAGCAAAGAAGTGCTCACATACAAAGCAAAACCATTTGTTACAAAAGTAACAGTTTTGAGCCTCTGGGCAGGAATTGAACCCGCTCCTTGCCACCAGGCGGGGCTAGCAGGCGGGGAGATTCACCTGCACCTGGATTTTTGCTTTTCAAACCAAATCCAGGTGCAGGAATCATTCCTGCCCTGGTGGCAGCTGAGGGGCCTGTTCTGGGCCCCAAAAGCTACGCCCAAGCCTTGATGGTTTGGCTGAGCCTGGGCAGACTATTTTTAGCTGCCTAGTAAACCCATATCAAGCCCACCCTCCATTAAGTAATTTGGGGTCCCTAATTGGGGAAACCTTTTTTACCCAAGTTCCTTGGGCTCAGGAAAGCCTGTCAAGCCAGTCCAAAAATGGTGATCAAATTAGGAAAGCCCCCATAACCCCAGAAGCCAAACCTGCCAGAACCAATGGCCACCCAAGCCAAGATGAACTACCAAAAAGCCAAACAACTTTTACTGAAACCCCCAAAAATGACCATGAAGCAGCCAACCAAACAGCAGAACCTGAGATGCCAAGCCTTGTCATACAGATAGCACCAGAAGAATGCCCAGAGGCATTTGCATGTGAGTAAGTATATAAATCAGAAGCACTTGAAAAAGTTCTGTACTGTCATCCTTACCAAATAAAGTTGTTATGAACCTTTGGTTCACCAATCTGTTTCCATACATATTTTTGATACTCTTCCATCTGCATAAACCCCAGCGTCAGTACCTGCCCACTGGGATAGATAGCCAGACTCCAGTTGACAAAACCAAGCTTTTGACTACTACCACTCACCCAGCACACCATTTGGACCTGTGCATTTCACAGAGTATCCCCCAAATCCTGACCACAAACCCTGGACTTTTGAAGAATTGCAGTGGTACACCCGCCCAAAAGCACCCAAGGCACCCTATCAAATTGTCTGTGACAGCAAAGTAATCACCATCTACCCTTTGATTTTCAACAGGAAGTACAACAATACTGCTGCCTACCTGGTCCCCATGAAACCACCCCTGACACCCAAACCAACCATCTCAACCCTACCCACCTCTGATGCCGCTGGTCAGAGTAGTCAATTCCTGGGAGTGCTTTACCTAGCGCTCACAGGATTGATTAAATCTGCCTTGCCAGTGGCTGGGCCTGAGGCTGTGGCTGGGAAGGCCCTTTCCTATCTGGTAAAGTTAGTTCCCATCATCTGGTGGGCCATGCCAGTACCTGCTTCAACTCCTCCCTCACCTGCTGGAGCTCCACAGTACTCTTGGTATCCTGATACCATTCAAAGTACAATCCAAAAAACATGGACTCACAAACAAAATGGCGTGAGTTGACTTTTGGTGTACATATGTTTACTATGTGAATCAATGACAAAATACGCCCAAGCGCGGGGTGTAAAAACTCAATCCAAAAACAAAACACAATAGCAACTCACTATGTAAACAGAATCAACCAAATGTTGTGTGCAATAGACTGTAATCAAGAATGATAACAATGTATCTAAAATAGGGCACACAACTGAAACACAAATTTTAAAATAATTGTGTTGGGTGCTTAATTTGGTGTAAAATCTGGGAAAAAGGGTGGATTGTTTTTGAGTATTCTAGAATAGATGTTGTAAAACCAAAAACAACTAATTAAGAAACAAAAAATCTATAATTGGTCTATTGGGGGGAATATTAATTAAATATCCATATTCAGATAAAAGAAAAAATTAAAATTAGGGAGTAACTTAATTGAAATTTATTTAGTATTTTATTAAATTTTGAAATGAAAGGAACACAACAACAGAGTACCAATGCACCCGTTGTGCACTGCAGTTGCAGTTGCCCCTGCGGGTCAAAGAATAAAGTTAGTGCAACCCAAGTGCCTACTCAGGAAGGAGACATAAGAGGAGAGTTTGATAGTGACACTGCACTGACACAGCTGGTTTGAGGAACACAAGCTGCTAGGGTGCAGAGCATCAACCCTCATAGTCCCCAAGCTGACCCAGAAGCCCACCAAGGTTACCTTCACCAAGAAAGTTAGAAAAAAGGAGGTAGAACTTACTTTGTATGTGCTCAACGTTGTGTACTGGCAAGAGTCAGTCCCGTTGACCATGCTGGAGAAGGCAAAGCCTGTACTTGATACTAGCTACAAGCCCTACGTCAGTGATGGCAATCAGGAAGAGGACAAGGAGCCTGAGCTCTTCAGAACTGATGAGGGACAGTTAATGCTCAAGAAGGTTGCAGCCTTCTACACCAAGGTACCCATGCCCTGTGTTGTGCCTGATGCCAACAAGTCAATCCCCACCGCCAAAACACCCACCCAGAAGCGCATCCCCGACATCAAACACATCATCCTGCTTAAGCTAATGTGTGAATCTGGTGATCACAAGGCGGCCACAGCCCTTTCTGGAGTGGATCCCAAGTACACCAGCAAGACCTTCAACAAGTTCATCAACACTGGTTGTGTCCTTGCCGCGGAGAAATCCTTGCATGTGTCAACCATGCTCACCAGGGAGCACAAATGGGCAATCCACCAGAGGATAACCTGAGATTGCCATCTTTAACTAGCAAATATACAGGCCGTGATCAAATCTACTTTTGGCGTTGAGGCCTCAATTTCCTTTTAATACCATCTTCTCAAGGAAATGCGCTTTTCCTGGAAAAAGCTCAGGGTATCCCCCTACAATTGTAATAGCCCTTCCAATGTTAAGACCCAGAAAAAATATGCAGAGGCGTACACTGCCCTCAAAGCCAAGAGGACAGTCAAATTCTACTACATTGACAAATCAGCATTTGCCTTGTCAATGCACAATGGGTATGGGTATGTTCCCAAAGGCTCAAATGACAGGATGGCTTGGCATGCTGCAGTCTGTACCACACCCTGTTAGGTGGTGGCTCTCCTCGGTCCAAAGGGGGTCAAGCTGTACCAAATGATATTGGGATCTCACAATAGCCAGACCTTCATATCATTTCTCTGATTGGTCCAGGAGCACCTGAGGCGCACAAGTCCAGGCTTCACTAACATAATTGTGCTGGACAATGTTGTTCTCCATAAGGTGGCTGATATTCTTGAGGAATTCCCAATGATTGACACTAGCATTGCAGTGGGACCCCAGCAATCAATCACAGAAAATTTGCGCCTTCTCTTCCTCCCTGCCTATTTGCCCTTCCTAAATCCCATCAAGGAAGTCTTTGGGTGGCTCAAGCAAGTCGTAAAATGTGGGACCCCAACTGGGACTGAGGACCTATTTGATTTTTTCCAGGCCAGGATCTACACCCTCCCAGCCAAGACTGTGGCCAAATTGTATGGCCACACTGATTTGTTCATCCTTGCGTGCCTAGCCAAACAGCCAATCAATTAAAGGCTTAGCATGTCCCTCTTTTTTATATTCTCTACTCTACTATTTAAGAGTTATTAATTATCATTTTATATTTAGAAGCTTCTAAACCCACAATCACATTAAGCAGGACCATCAATGAAGGTTAGTAATTTATTTATTTATAATTATTTTTATTATGGTATCTAAGGTTATCCCAAACACTTGATACTTAATTACGCAAATATATTTATAACACTCTTATCAAATAAATATAAAAAAATTAAAAAATTATATGTAAAAGTTATAAATTAGAAGTAGATTTTATTAACATATATTATTATGCTTTTATGAAGACCTTCTATGGGATATATTTTGTAAATATTGTTTGCTAAAATAAACATTAGTAATTAAATATAATAAAAATAATCTAAAGTATAAAGATTTTTATTGGTATAGAGAATAAATTAGGAGCGCCTATAGTGAGTTTGGTGGTATGTACCCACCCTGCAATGGAGGTGGCGCACAACCTCCACTGCCACACTGTGAACAATGGATACAATCTTATTGAAGTATTATTGCCTGCTGGTAAAAGGGAGAATGGTGAGGTGGGAATGGAGGAGCAGCTTTTCTGGTGGGGCTGCAAACCCAAAGATGCCAGTCAGGACCAGGATGTCTTGGATTATGTGGTCAACCAAGTCGTACCTGGAGGGAGGCCTTCTTACTGTCCAGTGAGAGCCGGGCCTTGTTGACCCCAAGAAGGGCCCCATCTAGGTCCTCTACACTGGTGCTCATCCTGAAGAAGAAAAGATACCCAAGGTAAACAACAAGGTGAACCCTTTGCTGCGCAAAGGGTTCAGTAAACTCGCCCAGTTTGTTGTATACTGCACTTATTTTTTTCTTGTGTTTAGTTTTGCCAAAGGTAAGATCCATTGCCAAGGGGAGCCCTGTCTCATCTGCACTCCAGGCCAGTCCAAAGTCCACCAGGAGGATCTTAGTTTTCTTGACAGCTGTTGCATCTGAAACAGCCAATTTTGACACTGCATGCCCAAAGTTGTCCAGAAGATAGGGTGTGCTCCACCAGGAAGCAGAAGCAAGCAGCTGCATAGGCCTGGCCCATCTCTGGTATATTCTTAGTGGCAGTGTTTCCAGGACGTCCCAAACAAGCTCAATGGAGTTTACACAGTAAACTCCACTGAGAACCACTGGGTCCAGGAAGACTAGTTGGGCATCCTTGTAGACAGTAACTACCCACTCAGATGCCCCCTCAGCATGTGTTAGCTCAGCCAATGCCTCCCGTGACATCAGAAAGGTACCATGAATTCTGTCTTCAAGCTCCTGCAAGAAAGGGGGGACAGATAGAGATGTTTGGCCATGTGAGTGGCATAATTTGAATAAAAAGTGGGGGGGACAAAAGGAACCAGGATCCAGCAGAGTTCACTGTCAATGTTTTCTAACAAAAAAGGTAAGTATTTGTAATTTTATTATTATTATGATTATTAGGTTACCTTCTACAGTCTCCTCCTTGCCCTCAGCCTCAGCCATCTTGGCAATTCTTGGTGCAAGCAGCTGTGCAGGCATCTCAGTGTCATCCTTGCAGGCTTTCTTGATTGGTTTAAGATGTTCATACATCTCAGGGTCATTGGTCCAGACAGATGGCGCAGAAAGGGTGTAGGACTTGAATTGTAAACCATCCACAGCTGTCTTCTGGATGATAAGAAGACACTCAATGGTCTTCTCAGGGGTGTCAGGTAAATTGACCATAAGCTCCTTGGCTGACACCTTGTCAATTTTCTTGCCTTTGAGGACAGCGGGCTTCACCTTTGCTTTAACCTTGCGGTCAATTTCTTTGATCTCTGCAATTGCAGAGTCAAGGTCTTTTAGAAGTTTATCTAATTCTCTAATTGATTTTTTACTAACCTTTTCATATGTTTTTATAGCTTTCACCCCAATAAAATCTGTAAGATTCTTATGCTATTGCCTCTTTGTTTATTCCTGTTTGTTTTCCCATTTGCTACACTATCCCATCTTTTTACCTATTGTGTATACGTTTTACGCTCATCTTAATATATGTTGTTTGCTTTGTGTTGGCATTGTTTCCTTAATTGCCATATTGTTTTGGCGCTTTGTACTGCCCCTTGTGATAATATTAACAACAATTTGATGATCAGCTAAATTTGAATTAGAAAACTATAGGTTAACTGTGTTTAGATAAAGTTGTTACTGATCCAGATTCAAAACCTTAACAATAAATTTTAAGCCAATCAGGAGCCAAGTGATAAAGTGATTTTTGTGACATAAAGGGTCATTCAATAATTCTTTGGTGCATGTGCGCTAATTAATATGATTGACTGGTTGTTTTTCCATTGAGCGCCATTGCTGCTGTGGCAAGTTGCTGATGGACTAGTGCCCAATCAGCTGCTGGGTTAACACTAGTCCACCACCAACTTTCCACAGCAGCAATGGCACACAATGGCAAAAGATCCAGCCAATCATATTAATTAGCGCACATGCATCAAAGAATTATTGAATGTCCCTTTATATCACAACAATCACTTTATCACTTGGCTCCTGATTGGCTTAAAGTTTATTGTTAAGGTTTTGAATTTGGATCAGTAACAACTTTATCTAAACACAGTTAACCTATAATTTTCTAATTCAAATTTAGCTGATCACCAAATTGCTGTTAATATTATCACAAGGGGCAGTGCAAAGCGTCAAAAATAACTGTGTTCTGGATCTAGATACATGGCATAGTAAATATATGATTTTATAGAAATAAGCTGAACATAAAGAATAAAATTAACTGTAAACAAAGAGAACATGAACAATTGAAATTCAAAATAAAGATAATATAAATAGAAAATGTTTGGTGACGGGGCTTATTGGGGCAGGGAAAAGTGATTCCTAGTAGGAAGAATAGCGCAGGAAGGAAAACATAGAGGCAGTGCTGGCCTGGGGGGTCTGTGATTGGGTTGGGGGGCTGGCAGGAGGGGTGTGGTGATGGCAGGGGTGGAGGCAGGAGGATTGAATGTCATGACTGCCATGTACTGCTCATTGTACTCCTCATTGGTCATTGTTGTGATTGGCTGGTAGGTGGCTGTGGCACATGGTGGGAGGCACTTATCCTTACGTGATTGGTTGCCCATGTTCATATGAAAGACAGTTTGTGCAAACAAGTTAGCCACCATTTGGTGACCAAAGAGAGAATTATGGCCAAGGACCCCAAGATAGAGGCATTGAAAGCCTGAGGGCGGCACTCCCAGAGTGTATCTCTAAAATTAAAGAACATGCCATCAGCCAGATGGATGTCTGTGTGACCGGCAGGATAGACTGAGGCCTGGTGCCTGTGTCCCTGGATGGCCTCAAGGGCGGTGGAGCTACCCTCCATCTAGTGGCTCAAGAAAAGCTGGTGCTTGGAATTTGAGCCTTCCCAGGAGTTGAGTGATCCACCAAGGATGTGGCTGTACTTGTAGCCATTGATGAAATCTGGTTTTGTCCAATAGTAAACAAAACCCTTGGCTGAAACAGCCAGAAATGCACCAATGAACGTTCCCTTCTTGACCTTCTTCCTCCCTTTTTGGGTGGCAGCTCTTCCTTGTTTTCTGAAATCATCAAAGCTATTGATAGCTTATAGTAGGAAATAAACATAACGTCATCTGATAGACTTTTCAAGCATCAGATCAGGGTTGATTCAATGGCCTGATAATATGGGGAATCCTCAGCGCCATCCCATTAGTTGCCGGCAAAATTGATAAGAACCCATATTGAAGCCATCTTTCTATGCATCCAGAGCTGCACCATGCGCTCAGACACCCGTATGTTATGGTGCGCAAGTTGCTTCCAGACCTGGGTCAATGGAAGCTTGGGATCCTGTTGAAGGAGCTAAAGCATGATTGGATATGCCTCAGATATTTGTAACTTGGGGGCCTTCTTGGGCTTCTTGGCTGTCCTGATCAGATTCCCCTTGTTCATTAGGTTGTTGAACTCCCTCATTACGGTGGCTCAGGTAAATTGCAATTGGGTTGCAATCTTTTCTCAGGACAGACCCTGCAGGTTCAGTGCCAAAATTTCTTGGAGAATTTGGGCGGTGATGATTTGTTGCTTGGGGCATTGGGCCGCAAGAGCTGAAGCCTGATTGGCTGAGGGGAGGGCAGGTTGGCCGGTGGCAGGAAGTTGTTCAAAATCAAGGTTGCCATTCTGATTGGTTGGTTGACAGGCAGCTTGTGTGGGGATGGGTATGGGAGCAGGGCAGAGCTAGACACAGAGTGACTATTGAACAAGTCAAAGCCATAGGGATTGGTGGTCAGGTATAGGTCAGCTTTCTTGTTACCTGCCTAAAAGGCTTGGGTGTGAAAGGGTTCCTCCACATTCTGAGCCTTGCCTCCATTGAAGCTGGCTTGGATGCTGCTGGCTTGACTGCTGGCACTGTTGAAAAGGTTGTTGCTAGTAAAAACCATTTTAAAAAACCTAGGATAAAATCACTAAAAGTTTAAGTTTAAAATTTTATGATTTATTTTTATTGTAATCACCATTCTATATTTGGAAGGTTCTCAAAACCATTTCATACAAATCAGGAGCCATGAAAATGAATAAAATGCCTCTGTTCCTAAATTGGATAGCTGTTGATTGGCTGTTAAATTGATAGTTTTCTATTTTAGGCTGCTCACACTACACATCTTGTGTGACTTCATTTTGTTTGATGCTTGTAGAATCTTGCTTCTAGATTGCTCAAATTTTGTTTCATTTTAGTCCTTCTATCAGTGCCTCATATGAATCCTGATTGGATTATAATATACTCCGGGATGGCATCCATCCATCTCACTTGTTGCATCAGTTCATTTTGTTTGTGGTTTGAACTACACCACTTGATGTTTGATATAATTTTTTATAATGAGCCAGTGAAATTTTGTTTTCTGTGTGACAGTTCATTTATTAACCAAAAATATTTGAATTAATTGAATCCTTTATCTCACGCAACTTGGATTTTGTTTAAATCTGAAACCACTTTGTTTAAATCTGAGGTATTTTTGGTTGTTGCCATAGCTTTTAAAACTACTGTATAAAAAACTACAGCAGTTTTCAAAGCTGTGGCACTATCACAAAATTAAGGCTCTGCTTTATTTGCTTTTGAGTCAATATGATTTACTTATTGATACAATTTGACAATGGGCTCCCAAAGTCAATTTATACTATCCAATTTCTATGACATCAGTCATACTCTGCCCTGAAGGGCAGACTTGTCAGTTTTAAATGGTTCTTTTAAATTTAACTGTTCTTTTTAAAATAAAAATTTTAAGGTAATAGTTAATATTTTGTTACTTTAAAAGCAACTGCCTGTAAATCCTTTTTGATTCACACTTTGGGTCTTTTTTTGTTTTCTTTTTTGCTTGCTATTCAATAGAAAATATATTTTCTATTGTTAAATAAGAAGATTTGTATAATTTTTACTTACAGTAGTTTTCAAAGCTATGGCACTAAGCAAAAAAACTGAGATTCAAGTTGAAAAACTCATCTGAAAATAAAATCAATAGAGGTCCAGACAAAATAAATCAGATATAAACAAAATCAAAAGCCAACAAATTTATATTGATTTACAATAGATTTGGGTTTATTTCTATCTTGTTCTGAGATATGTTGTTTTTTTTACATCTGAGTTGATTTCACTTACAGATGAGTAATTTTTGCTTAAATCCCAGTTTTTTTGCTTAATGCCATAGCTTTAGAAACTACTGTAATTACACACTTCTGGTTGCATAAGCACCTGCTTTCTCTTTGTTCTGCCGTTGCAGATAAGCGTGTGCTCATACTGAGCTTTCTATTTCCCTCCTTCTTTCAATACTTTTACTGATTTCCCATTTTGCCCCTGCATCTTGGCTCTTGTCTCTCCTTTGCCCATCATGCCAACAGAAAAAATGATTGTTGGGAATTTCAACCAAGCAATAATGCTAATTATGACAGAGATCACAGATTAGGGTTTCTGTAACCAAACCCATAAATTAACAGTATAAAAATCAATGATTCTAATTATGATGGAGCTTGCAGATATTAATTACAGCTTCCAAACAACATAAATTGATAGTATAAATCATATGCATATTAGATCAGCAGTAGTCAGCTGACCTGAACCATAAATCAGCCAATGGTTTGTGCCGCTTCAGCGCTTAATAATACATTATTTGCTTCCACACTACTTTGGAAAACATACAGGTGCCGCCTGGCAATTGAATTAGGCGCCAAAGCGCCAAACTACTTTTACGTCAAGCGCTGCTGCGCCAACTAAAAATTATTGCAGGTACCACCTTACTTTTACATTGAGCGCCAAGGCACTGGGTTTGATTCCCCATAATCTTGAGCTTCTATATTAATCTCATTAATAATAATTAAGCTTGGAGTATGCCAGGAAAGTAGGAAGTGATCCTGAAGTAACTAAATTATTCCATGCCAGCAAGGACCACCTGTGCTGGGTGAAGATGAATGTATTCTATTGGTTGACATGCAATAAGCCCCAAACCTAGATTAATAACTACCCAAATAAGGGGCATGTTAGAATGTCCTAGAAGACATTGCTAGCAGCCCAGAGATTAACCTTGCAGAAGGTATAAAAAGAATTAATCAGTTAAAATAAAATTATATTTGATCCATCTTTTATTTATCTTTAATCTGGTTGATCTTTACCCTAATCTTCAAGTGCTTCTGCATGATCAGAAGCCATTTCTGGAAAATAACCATCTTTTAATTTGATCCTGGCTCTTCTGATACAATACTACTCATATCATCACATATGACTGTATTCAAGCAAATGTCCTGTGCCCTATAATCTCAAATAATTGTGGCCCTGTAATGCAAAAAGTGTGACAATGATTTTGCTATAAATAAAGAGTTTAAGAAGAGTAGGCTTTAAGCTAAAATTATAATTGATTTCTTCCCTTCAATTTTCCTTGATTTTTAACTTTTAATCTTAAAATTTTAAAAACTTTAATTTTTATTTTTCTTAACAGATTTAGTTCAAATTAACACTTTTTCCCTTAGCTCAATATGAAAGTTGTTAGGCAACAAGCATTAGGCTTGTTGTATTCAATATTTTCATTTAAGGAATCTTTGAATAGTTATATATATCAATTTACAGATGAAGAATATACAAATATTATATTCCTTTAGTAACTTTTGGGAATATTCCTGAAAAATAGTGAAAGAAATCAATATTTGCCGCATATTGGCGCAAAGAAAGGAAATAAATTATTTGCAACAGCACTCCCTGATTGGAGAAACTGCTGCAAAAAGCAAGCAGCATAAAATAAATTTCAAAAATTTAAAATCTGACTCTTCAGCCTTTTATAGGCCAACAAAGACTGTGTAGCTGACTACCAGGCTTCCACCAGCTGCACACCCAGCCTGGTGGCTTGCCCGCGCGTGCCTGCTGCCAGCTTCTGGCTGAGCACCCACTGTGACCAGCCTGTTCCCCTGCCAAATATGGAAATTGCCAAATTAGGAAACCAAAAAAGGTAATTTCCCCAAGTCCCAAATTGGGGGACCTTCTGCCCAAATCAGGAATTTATCAAATGCAGAAGGGACTGACAAGCCCATCTGCAGTATTTTCCATGCAACAAATCCAGCACATGAATTTGGGGCATGAAGAAGGCCTAATCCTCTTCATGCCACTGCAAGTTATATTTTGGAAATATATTTACACTTTAAAATTCATAGTGCCATCCAGGAAATGGAATCTCAGGCAACATCAAGCATCTTGGGAACCCAATCCAATGCTTCCCAATATTCCTGATATATAGGGGCACTAGTATATAATAAAGACAAATATCTTGATGATAGTTGTGCTATCATTGAGAGAAATTACCCTCAATTGTTATCACATAAACATTTAAAGACTTTACCACTACAGAAAGTCAGACACTAATATTTGTCAACCCTTTCCTAGGAGCTAGGAGATGGACTATCTTATCTTCTCAGCTGTTATCACAGCCTGCCTAGGGATTGGGGCCCACCATACCTCATTTAAACCATATGGACCATTCCAAGAACCCACCAACAAGTACTACTACAAGGAGCCAGTAAAACTAAACTCCTCCCAGCTTTACTCCTAGCCCACATTGGTTTTTCTCCACTTAACAATCTCAATAGCTGTATACACTTTTACGTACTATGTACTCACTTATTTTGCTGGTAATTTTGGACAATTTAATGTGCACACTAAGATGTTCTTTTGGATATTAACAGTATAATCAATTTTCACCTCACTCACAGGGCTCCAAGTGTCAAACTTGGCACTCTATCTGGCCAAAATACTCTCCTACATGTTGAGTATTTACAGTAACTAATAGATTATCACTAAACACTTTATTTTATCTTCTTTGTTTGGGGGCTTCAAATTCTTTTACACCTTTTGTAACTCAATACAAGTTTTAGCAGGGATTTGTAAAGTTATATTACAAACTGTTCCTACTTTTTTGTATCTCTTAAACCTTAACCCTAACACTTAACACCTTAGTTTACAACCTTGCAACATTATGGGCAAGACCTTACAACATCATTGAGCTGAATTATTCAGGCTTATTATCAACCAATATGAGTTTAATAAACACAGCTTTTAACCTTAAACTTAAGCTTATACTTTGATATTGCCTTTATTTAGCAGTTGAAGCTGGTGTTTAGTAAGCTTTATATAGCCTTAGAATTATTAGTAAATTTTATCTATATTTTATTTTAGATAAACATCAGCTTTTGAATTTAGCTAGTTTAGATAGCCCAAATTTACAACAGGCGCTAAGCAAAATCAACTTGGATTTAAACAAAAAAACCAATGAGTTTATACATTAGTTTTAAAATCTATGGCAACAAACAAAATGAACTCAGATTTAAACAAAATGAATCCAGATTTAAGCAAAATTGAAATGAACCCAAATCTATTGTAGATCAATATAAATTCATTTATTTTTAATTTTGTTTAAATCTGAGTTCATTCTGTTTAAATCTTTATTGCTTTTACTTGTTGCCATAGCTTTTAAAACTACTGTATTAATTAAAAATATATTTAGCTACACTTCTATTTTGTCTAAACCTGAGTTTATTTTGTTTAGAGCCACAGCTTTGAAAACTAATATATGGCTTAAAATTTGTTGTTTTTAATAAAAAAACAATAGTTTCATAACATGGCTGGTAAGTGAATGTTCCAATGTATTGCATCTTCTGTGGTTATCTTCTTCAAACTCTTGATGAGTGCCTGATTAAAGCGCTTTGTCAGGCCATTGCATTGTGGGTTATACGCAATAATAGATCTGTGTTTAGTACTAACCATGTCACATAAATTGTCTACCATATTTTTTATTAAGTAGTTGTCTTGATAACCCATAAGGGCTGCAGGAGGTCCATATGTGATGGAAATTGCGGGATAGTATGAAGCTGTTTCTAAGTGATGGGGAATTACCACCCAAATCCACATAGAATTAATGATTAACCACCAGTGTGGCTTCAAATATCTTTTTGTAAAATTTCCAATTGTAATACCAGGATTAAGCAGAACAATTAATCCTAACCAAAGTAGCCCAAGATAAATGGCCTGAGACAACATCAACAAATCTTCATAGTAAAATTCTGGACATTGGGAGGCACCACAATTTTCAGTTTCAAGAATGGGGGAGGAGCTGCAAAATTGGTTGGCGCAAAATTAACCTTGGGCGGCACCAACAACAAAGTTCTAACTGCAGGACCCCATCTTCCAGAAATGATTCTGTTGAGAATCAGATTGTACAGAATATATTGTAACAATACAACCACAGGATGCATTTTTTAAAAGTAAATTAGAACTTGGGATAAACAATTTTTATTGAGTAAAATTTTGGGAGGACTCAACTCTTAGAGTTGAAACAGTGAAAATTATTCAATATATATCAGAAAATTTGACTAAGCAATACCACCTGAGTATTGACCTCCTATTCCTTCCACATTGTCAAGTAAGTATCTGGTCCAGGTTGCAAATAAACCTTGTGTGACTAGTTTCTGACAACCATGCTGATTGACAAGCTCATATTGGGTGACTCTCAAATTACACCAATTTATCATGGTCAATTTGAAAAGGGGAACCAGTTTCAGCTGACAGACTGGAGCAGCCATAACCTATTTTAAATTGGCCATTTGATTTAAATCCATTAACTTGGTCAATTTTGATAAAGGGTTTCCGGCTTTTTGAGCCTTCTTGCTTGGGCAGATAATACCCAGCATGATGGAACCTACCGTGACACCATATAGGTTAAAGATATCTTTGTAAATGAATTTTGATATGGTTTTTGTATTGTGCTTTTTGCTTACTTTGGAAACTAGTCATTTGGTAAAGTCTTTATTGCCAAAATAATATTCTTATTCTTATTAACACTATTTGATACAGGGCTAATGTAGTTGATGACCAACATTTCAAATAAGCTGCTCATGATTACAGAGTTGATGAGTTTTTTAATAAAGTGCTATTTCTCAGAGATCTGACACAGATGACAGCTCTTTAAGAAAGTTAAAATGCCTTTAAAGTAGTTTGGCACCAATACTTCTTGCATAATTGGTCTGTAGTGGAGATTATACCATAATTTCCAGTTTCTTTATGCAATTTGAAGGATATAATCTGGTGTTATTTGATCTTGGGTGCTTTGACTATGCATCCTCTCATACTGTGTAATGTAAAGTCAAAGCACATAAAAAATATGGGATAAATTAATCAGAAATGCAGGATTTTAATGTGCAATTTGGTATTTTTTGTAAGTCTACAAAACATAGACAACATGAATAATTAAGAAACATGAAATTGCAGGATTTTCAAATCTAAGAGCTGAATTTAAAATCAAAACCAAGGTGAATTTGAAATTAATTTAATTTATGGGTGTCTCAAACAAGAAGCCAAAGGATCTGAGGTGGATTTATACCAATTCTTTTGGGAATAGCAGGCATTCTAAAAAATTACCCAATTCTTTTTTAAGACAGCTAAAATCTAGATCATAATATTCACCAAAATAGATATAATTAAAAGTAAATTGACTAAAATATAAACTCCTCTTATTGGGTTTAATTTTTCAACAAAAATTTATTACAGTAGTCTTAAAATCTATGGCAACAACCAAAAATACCTCATTTTTAAACAAAATGATTTCAGATTTAAGCAAAATCCAACTATCAGGTTAAAATATACACTCTGTTAACAGGGATTTTTGGTGTTAATGGGCAAAATGGGTCAACACAGCAACAAATTGCTCACACGCCAAGCAAGACTATTCAAAGTACAATCCAAAATACAAGGGTTCACAAACAAAATGGTGTGAGTTGACTTTTGGTGTACATATGTTTACTATGTGAATTGGTGACAAAATACACCCAAGCACAGTGAATCAAAACCCAATCCAAAAACAAAACACAATAGCAACTCACTATGTAAATAAAACCACTCAAATGTTGTGTGCAATGGAATATAATCAAGAATGATACCAAGGTATATAAAATAGGGCACACAGCTGAAACATAAATTTTAAAATAATTGTGTTGGGTGCTTAATTTGGTGTAAAATCTGGGAAAAAGGGTGGATTGTTTTTGAGTATTCTAGAATAGATGTTGTAAAACCAAAAACAACTAATTAAGAAACAAAAAATCTATAATTGGTCTATTGGGGGGAATATTAATTAAATATCCATATTCAGATAAAAAGCAAAATTTTAAAATTAGGGAGCAACTTAATTGAAATTTATTTAATATTTTATTAAATTTTAAAATGGAAAGAACACAACAACAGAGTACCAATACACCTGTTGTGCGCTGTGATTGCAGTTGCCCCCGTGGGTCAAAGAATAGAGTTAGTGCAACCCAAGTGCCTACTCAAGGAGGAGACAGGAGATGAGAGTTCCATAGTGACGCTGCACTGACACAGCTGGTTCAAGGAGCACAAGCTGCTAGAGTGCAGAGCATCAACCCTTGGGTCCCCAAGTTGACCCAGAAGCCCACCAAGGTCACCACTACCAAAACAGTTAGAAACAAGGAAGTATAACTTACTTCATATATGCTTGACCCCATCTACTGCCAGGATTTGGTCCTGTCAGCCATTCTGGAGAAGGTTAAGCCTGTGCTTGACACTAGCTATGAGCCTTATGTCAGTGATGGCAACCAAGAAGACAACAACAAGCCCAAGTTCTATAGAACTACAGAGGGACAGCTGGTTCTAAAGAATGTTGTAGCCTTCTACAACAAGGTGCTCATGCCTTGCAAGCCTATCACCAATCAGGGTCCTGGCTTGTCTGAATCCTCAAAGCCCACCCAGAAGCACATTCCTGACATCAAGCGCATCATCCTGCTCAGGCTTATGCAGGAATCTGGTGATTACAAGGCAGCCACAGCTCTTGTTGGGGTGGATCCCAAGTACGCCTCCAAGACCTTCAACAAATTCATCAATACTGGCTGAGTCCTTGCATAAGAGAAATCTCTGTGATTGTCCACCATGCTCACCAAGGAGCACAAATGGGCAATCTGCCAGTGGATAACCCTGGACTGCCATCTTGAACTAGCAAATATACAGTCAATGATTAAATCTAATTTTGGGGTTGAGGCTTCAATTTCCTTTACTACCATCTGGTGAAGGGAATGCGCTTTTCCTGGAAAAAAACTTGGGGTATTCCCCTAAAATTGGAATAGCCCAACCAACATTTAGACCCAGAAAAAATATGCAGAGGCGTACACTGCCCTCAAAGCCAAGGGGACAGTCAAATTTTACTATATTGACAAATCAGCATTTGCCTTGTCAATGCATAGTGGGTATGGTATGTCCCCAAAGGCTCAAATGACAGGCTAGCTTGGTGTGCTGCAGTCTGCGCCATAGCCTATTCCATCCTGGCGCTCCTCAGTCTAAAGGGGATTGAGCTATATCAAATGATATTGAGTTCCCACAACAGCCGCACCTTCTTGTCATTCCGCCAATTTTTCCAGGAGCACCTGAGGCGCACAAGCCTGGGCTTCATCAATGTAATAAAACTGGACAACGTTGGTCTCCACAAGGTGGCAGATATTCTTGCTGAATTTCCAACAATTGACACCAGCATTGCAGTTGGCCCCCAATAATTAGCCACATCAAATTTTTGCCTTTTATTCCTCCCTGTCTATTCCCCATTCCTAAACCCAATCAAAGAGGTCTTTGGGTGGCTCAAGCAAGTTGTCAAGTGGGAGACACCAACTGGGACTAAGGACCTCTTTGATTTGCTGCAGGTCAAGATCCACACCCTTCCAGCAGAGACTGTGACCAAGCTTTATGGCCATGCTGATTTGTTCAGCCCTGTGTTCCTAGCCAAGGAGCCAATCAACTAAAAGGGGTGTCTATTCCAAATGTTTTTTATATTCTTTAATTATTTTTTAAATTTATATATATTTATTTTATATTTAGAAGCTTCTAAGCCCACAATCACATTCAGCAGGACCATCAATGAAGGTTAGTAAATTATTTTATTATGGCATCTAAGGTTATCCCAAATACTTGATACTGTATTACTTGTATAGATTTATATCACTCTTGTCAAATAAATATAAAAATGAAATTAAAAAAGTTAAATGTAAATTGTACACGGTAGAAGTAAATTTTATTAAAGTAAATATTGTAATACCCAGACATGGTAGGCAATACTTGGGCAAGATATGGTAGAAGGTTGTCAAGTTGGAAGCCATTCAATGCAGTAACAATTGGGTTGACAGTCATCAACCACCAGAAGACCTTGGCATGGATATTGTATCTTCCAAAGCTCCCCGCAAAGTAGGTCAGCACGTAGTACATGAAGTATACACCACTATGGACAGGATAGAGTGCAGGGATACCAGGGGAGTCCATGAACCAGTGTGGGAAGAGTTGAGCTGTCCCAGATTATAGTGGTAGTTGTGATCTAACCCTTCTGGTGAAGGTCCAAAGAACTCTGATCCCTGTTGATATCCTCCAATCCCAAGGCAAGCTGTGAGTACAGCTTTGAAGATGAGGTGATTCATCTTCCTTGGATTGTAGGTGGTTGGCTGGGGCAAACTAATTAAATTAGACTTAAGGTGTTAAGTAAGATAGCTTTATTGAGGGTATTAAACTCAATAATATCCCAAGTTATTATTGAGGAGGGATCCCTTATTTATAGTGCTCTCCTTTGTGTAAAGATTTTCAAATGGAAGTGGAAAGCAGGAGATGGGGGATCCCAGAAGTTTGGAGGCTAGAAATGAAAGTTGGTTTTTGGGAAGAAGGCAAAATTCTTGTTCTTCTGTTGTGGGTTTGGTCATTCTTGACTGGACCCAATGATTTTCCCTGGACATGGAGTAATGTGGTGGTGGCAATCTTTGAGGTCTCCCTTATCTATTTTTATCTTGGGAAATATGGTTTGGTTAGAGTTTGGACTCAACCTTGTGGTCTGGGCCTCAGAAAACCATTGGCCCTTAGTAGAATTGTGGGTCACATTCAGAGCTTGAGTTTGGCTTTCTTCTGTAGGGCAAGAATAGTTTTTGAATCTGAATCCTTAATTTCTCCTTCTTCTGAAGGGCAGGAACAGTTTTTAGAATCTGAATCCTTAATTTTCCCTTCTGAAGAATAGGAATTATCCAGTAATCTTTCCTCAGCAATCAGGGACTTTTCTGATTGGCTGCAATTTATGGGGATTTATGATTGGCTGTGGAGTGGGGCCTGAGGCCCAGGTGGGTGGCTGGCAGTCAAATGGGACCCAGAGGGTAAACAGGTGGCTGGACAGGCCCTGAATGGCAGGTGGGGGGCTGGTGGCTGGGCAGCGGGGGACAGGAGGGCAGGAGGGCGCCTGCCTGGAGGATAAATTGTTCCAGTGTTTGTTAAGCTCCGTTTTTTCCTCTGTTTGATTTTTTATTTTCCCTAATTAAAGGGGGAAATCCTCATTGAATTGAGCATTTTTAACAGAAAATCCATCTATTCTTTCCCAAAATTTTCCTTTAGTAAGAATCTGGTTTGTTTCAGGAATATTCCTGACAAATATATTGTCAAAACAGCAGGCTTGACCTGCCTGCAAGGTTCCAAGTAAGCAGGTTTGTGCCCCACAATCAAATTATCCAGTCACTTGAAGCCAAACTAGAAATTCAACTCAAATTTCCAACTCCAACAACATGAACAAATGATGATCCCTTACAGTGGATACCTTGTTTTGACGCTTGACTCATTACCAGGATCAAGCCACTTCCTTTGCCATCCCACTGTATGATCAACACTATTATGCTCCTGTCATTCATTATTCACAATGACTATATAATCATTATCTCTCAATAAAGAATATTATCTAGTTTCTAAATATTTTTCCCCTTGTAACTCTTCTAAAACAGCACAGTTATGGCAATATTTATGTGTATATGATGACTTTCACTGGGATTTTTTCTTCAAAACTTGTTTGCTAAAAAAAATTAGAAAATTTAGGCATTAAAAAGAAAAATTAAAAGTGTAGCTTAATTTGAAGAATAGATTTTTATTGGGTGCACCTGTAGTGGGTTCTTTGGTATGTACCCACCTGGCAATGGAGGTGGCGCACATCTTCCACCACCACCCTGTATACAATGAATACATATAGATTGAAATACTTCTTCCTGCTGGTGAAAGAAAGTATGGTCAGGTGGGAGTTCAGGAGCAGCTTTTTGGGTGGGGATGCAAACCTAGTAAATTTCAGCCAGGACCAGGGCGTCCTGGATGACGTGGTCCATCAAGTTGTATTCATGGGGGACCTTCTTCCTATCCAGGGGAATCCTGGCCTTGTCAATCCTGAGAAGGACTCTGTCCAAGTCCTCTAGAAAGTTGTCCATCCCAAAGAAAAAAGATATAACAGGTAAACCACAAGGTGAAGCCTTTTCCCAGAAAAGGCTTCAGTAAACTCACAAAGTTTGTTGTATACTGTGCTGATCTTTTTCTCATGCTTTGTCTTTGAAAAGCTCAGCTCCATGGCTTCAGAGACCCCTGTCATGTCAGTGCTCCAGGCCAGCCCAAAGTTGACAAGGATGATTTTGGTTTTATTGACAGCTGTTGTGTCTGCAACAGCCAATTTTCCAACTGTCTGCCCAAAGTTCTCCAGCAGGTAAGAGAGCGTGTGCTTCACCAGGAAGAAGAAGCAAACAGCCGCATGTGCCTGGCCCATCTCTGATATTTTCTTGAATGAGAGCATCACCAGGACGTCCCAAACAAGCTCAATGGAGTTTACACAGTAAGCTCCACTGAGGGCCACCAGGTCCAGGCAGATCAATTGAGCATGTTTTATGCATTAACTGCCCTCTTACCATGTGTGAGCCCAGCCAATGCCTCCCTGGATACTGGGAAGGTGTTGTTGATTTGATCCTTGAGCTCCTGCAAAACAGGGGGAGACAGAAACAGCTGCCTTGCCACATGATTGGTGTAGTTGATGATAAGGTGGTGGGGACAAGGGAGACCAGGACTTGGCAGATTTTGCTGTCTATGTTTTCTAAAATAAGGTAAGTATTTTGAAACTTTATTAATTTTTTATTGGGTTACCTTCTTTTGTTTCTTTCTTGCCAGCAGCTTCAGCAGGCTTAGCTATTATTGGCGCAAGCAATTGCGCCGGCAATTCTGTGTCCTTGGTTTTGGCGCAATTTGATGGCTTGAGATGTGCATACATCTCAGGGTTTTTGCCCAGACAGACACGCAGAGAGGGCAAAAAACTTGAACTGAAGGCCCTCAACCACAGTTTTGAATGTTAAGAAGATACTCAAATGTTTTTTCAGGGGTGTCTAGCGTTTTGTCCATAAGTGCCTTAGCAGACACCTTTTCAATTTTTCCCCAGTGAGGACACTGGCCTTGACTTTTTCCTTGACCTTGCAGTCAATTTATTTGATCTCTGCAAAAACAGAGTCAAGGTTACTGAGAAATTTTTTCAGTTCTCTCATTGATTTTTTTACTAACCTTTCAATATGTTTTTATAGCTTTCTTCCAAATAAAATATGTATTATTCTGATACTATTGCCTCTTTGTTTATTCCTGATTGTTTTCCTATTAATCCAATATCCCATCTTTTTACCCATTGTGTATATGTTTTAAGCTCATCTCAATAGGTGTTGTTTGCTTTGTGTCAGCATTGCTTCCATAACCACCATATTATTTTTAGCACTTAAACACAGCTCCATGTAAAAATATTAGCAACAATTGGGTGATAAGCTAAATTTGAATTAGAAAATTATAGGTTAATTGTGTTTAGATAAAGTTGTTACTGATCCAAATTCAAAACCTTAATGATAAATTTTAAGCCAATCAGGAGCTGAGTGATAAAGTAATTGTTGTGACATAAAGGGTCACCCAATAACTCTTTGATGCATATGTGCTAATTAATATGATTGGCTGGATCTTTTGCCATTGAGTGCCATTGCTGCTGTGACAAGTTGTTGATGTACTAGTGCTAACTCAGCAGCTGATTGGGCACTAGTCCACTAAAAACTTGCTACAGCGGCAGTTGCTCAATGGAAAAACAGCCAGTCAATCATGTAACTAGCACAAATGCATCAAAGAATTATTGGGTGACCCTTTATGTCACAACAATCACTTTATCAATTGGCTCCCAATTGGCTTAAAGTTTATCATTAAGGTTTTGAATTTGGATCAGTAACAACTTTATCTAAACACAATTAACCTATAATTTTCTAATTCAAATTTTGACAACCACCAAATTGTTGTTAATATTTTCACAGGGGGCTGTACAAAATGCTAAAAAT
The DNA here is from genome assembly GCA_014839935.2 of Entomophthora muscae. NCBI lineage: Eukaryota > Fungi > Entomophthoromycota > Entomophthoromycetes > Entomophthorales > Entomophthoraceae > Entomophthora > Entomophthora muscae. The sequence continues at coordinate 46,337 of QTSX02000874.1, forward strand.
AACTGTGTTCTGGATCTAGATACATGGCATAGTAAATATATGATTTTATAGAAATAAGCTGAACATAAAGAATAAAACTAACTATAAACAAAGAGAACATGAACAATTGAAATTCAAAATAAAGATAATATAAATAGAAAATGTTTATCAACAGGGGGCTTATTGGGGGCAGGGAAGAGAGATGCCTAGTAGGCAGAATAGTGCAGGAAGGAAGGCGTAGAGCCAGTGCTTGCCTGGGGGGTCTGTGATTGGGTCTGTGGGGCTGGCAGGTGAGATGTAGTGGTGGCAGGGGTGAAGGCAGGAGGATTGAATATGATGACCGCCATGTACCGCTCATTGTACTCCTCATTGATCATTGCCGTGATTGGATGGTAGGTGGCTGTGGTGCAAGGTGGGAGGTGCTTATCCTTATGTGATTGGTTACCCATATTCACATGGAAGACAATTTGGGCAAACAAGTCAGCCATCATATGTGACCAAAGAGAGAATTGTGGTCAAGGACCCCAAGATAGAGGTCATTGAAATCCTGAGGGTGGTGCTCCTGTACTGTGTCTTCAATGTCATAGAACACAACATCACTCAGATGGATGTCTGCATGGCAGGCTGGGTACACAGAGGCCTGGTGTCTGCGTCCCTGGATGGCCTTGAGGGCAGTGGAGCTACCCCTCATCTGGTGGTTAAAGAAAGCCTGGTGCTTGGAATTTGAGCCAATCAAGGAGTCAAGTAATTCACCAAGGATGCAACTGTGCTTTTAGCCATTGGTGAAATCTGGGTTTGTCTAATAGTCGACAAAACCCTTGACTGAAATAGCCAGAAATGCACCACTAAACGTCCCCTTCTTGACTTTCTTTTTAATATTTTTGTAGTGGCTTTTCTTGCTCACAAAATTGTCAAACACAATTGATAACTTGTAGTACAAGATGAACATGACGTCATCTAAAAAAACTTGTCAGGCATTGGACCAGGGTGGATTCAATTGCCTGATTATATAGGGAATCCTCTGTGCCATCCCATTGGCTGCTGGCAACATTGGTCAGAACACAGACTGACACCACCTTCCCATACATCTAGAGCTGCTCCATGCGCTCAGACACCCAAATTCCATGGTGCACAAGTTGCTTCTGGACCTGGGTCAAGGGAAGCCTGGTGTCCTGCTGCAAGAGATCAAGCATGATTGGGTAGGCCTCACTGATTTGGGACTTGGGGGCCTTCTTGGCTGTCCTGATCAGATTCCCCTTATTCATTAAGTTATTAAATTCTTGCATTATTGTAGCCCAGGTAAATCTCAATTGGCTAGCAATCTTTTTCAGGACATACCCTGAAGGTTCAGTGCCACAATTTCCTGAAGAATATGGGCAGTAATTATTCTTTGTTTGGGGCGCTGGGCCAAGGGGCTGAAGCCTGATTGGCTGTAGGGGATAGGTTGGCTTGTGGTGGGAAGTTGTTCCAAATCAAGGTTACCATCCTTCTTGGTTGGTTGACAGGCAGCTTGTGCGGGGGTGGGTACGGGAGCAGGGGCAGAGCTAGACACTAGGTGACTCTCAAACAAGTCAAAGCCATATGTGTCAGGGGCCAAGTACAGGTCAGCTTCCTTGTTACCTGCGTCAAAGGCTTGGATATAAATGGGTGCTTCCACATTCTGAGCCTCACCTCCATTGAAGCTGACTTGGCTACTGCTGGCTTGATTGTTGGTGCCGTCAAGAATTTATTGTTGTTGAAAACCACTATAAAAAATCTAGGATAAAATCACTAAAAGTAGAAGTTTAAAATTTTTATGATTTATTTTTATTGTAATCATCATTCCATATTTGGGAAGTTCTCAAAACCATTTTACACAATTAAGGAGCTATGAAAATGAATAAAGTACCTCTTTTTCTAAATTGAATAGCTGTTGATTGGCTGTTAAAATGTTATTTTTCTTTTAGACTCCTCATACTACACATTCTGTGTGACTTTATTTTGCTTTGTGCTTGTGGAATCTTGCTTCTATATTGCTTAAATTTTGTTTTTATTTTAGTCCTTCTGTTAGTGCCCCATATTAATTCTGATTGGATTATAATATACTATGGAAGAGCATCCATCCATCTCACTTGATGTGTCAGTTCATTTTATTTGTGGTTTAAAAAACAATACCTTATATTTGCTATAATTTTTTATAATGGGCTAGTGAAATTTTGTTTATTGTTTGATGGTCTATTTATTAACCAAAATATTTAAATTATTTGAATCCTGAATCTTGCGCAACTTGGATTCTGTTCAAATCTGAAATCATTTTGTTTAAATCTGAGGTATTTTTGGATGTTGCCATAGCTTTTAAAACTACTGTATGTCTTATTCTAACAACAATCAAGTAACCAAGCTGATTCCTGGTCTTGGTAAAATCATGCAGGGCTATGCTGGATCTTTCAACATTTAAGCCTCTGTCTATGACCACTCCTGACCTACTGTCAGGAATATTCCTGAAACTACCCAAATTTCTACCCCATTCTAATTTGAGAACAAAAAAATCCTTTCCAAATACAGATAAACATGAGCATAATTCCTTCCACTAAACCAAGGAAAAAACAAAACATTTAAAGTCCAAACAGAACTTAAAACAAACCAGAATGGTTTAGCATCTGGGCAGGCGCATGCCAGTCCTGCCCACCAGCCAGCCTTGCCTACCAGGCACCCACAAGCAAGCCTCCTGTACACTGTTGTGAATGCACAAACTCATGCACTTTCAATTTTTCCTTTGGTGGGTTCTTTTGAGGACAATCTCTTGCTTTTGCTTTTGTCCATCAAAATAGGTTGATTTCTGAAGATAGAAATTCATCTGTTGTGTTTCTCACTCTGCGCAACTCACTTGCCCCACTCATGTCTGTGGCAAGTGATCCCACTGTCCAAATAGTGTTTTGTGGTAGCACAAAACAATATTTAAGCAACTTCTTTATCACCAATAAAATTTAAGTTCTATTCACATTTTTGTCCTTGTGCCTTTTAGTACTTTGGAGCCTCTCTCTAGCCCCACCTAGCAGATATTTTACTATTCAGGGCCACAAGGTAATTGTCTCACCTTCCCTGCCAACTAATCTGAGGCTTATTATAAACCTAATACTAAGGTTATGATTCCCTGTTGTGTTTCTGTGCTGTGCCTCAGAACACAACAATTTTTAAAGTTGTTTATTTAATTGATTAGGTAAAATCCAGATTCAGATACTAAAAATTTAAATGAACTTTAACTCAATTTAACCAATACAGACCGTTCACCAAATTATGTTTCAAATATTGACTAGTGTAGAATTTGAGTTTGTTTCTTTTTGACTATTATTTGATAAATAACTTGAGCCAATATTAACACTTGTCATAGGTGATCATTAGTAACAAATAGACAAATAGCATCAGTGTTTACAGTAATTTTTAAATCTGTTGAGATAAACAAAATTCTCTGTCTAAAAATGAAAGCAAGCCAGTCTAAAACAAAATCAGAGTGGATCAAATCTATTTTAATTTAATATAAATCCCCTGGTACTCAATTTTGTTTTTAGACTGATTTTTTTCATTTTAGACTGATATTTTTGTTTATCTCAACAAGATTGAAAACTACTTTATATTGGGTGACTCTGGTGGCATTGAATCAATATGGATCTGTTGATGACTCACAGGTCCAGAGCTGTGGCTTTAAAAATTACCAGCAATCATGCCAATAAAGAGGTCCCTTTTACTGAAATAAAATTTTCTTATTGTATCTACATCTTTTATTTAATTTTTTACACCATGTGTCAGGGCCCATCATAAAAAGTATCAAATTCAGATGTGATTGTGACAATTTCAGTAAATCAATGTAAACTCTGCAAATACTGGATATATAAAGACGTTTAAACATTTGTTAGAAAGCTGCAGACAGTTTGAGCCACTTTACTTATTAGATACATTGAGCATAATAATCCCGTTTGCATGCTAAAGAGCTTGTCAAAGAAATTCATGCATTACCCTTATTGATAGCATGCATAATTTCAGAGATCAAATAATAAGCTACAATTATGATTATAGCTTCTGAGTGATATGCCCAAGTCTAGACCAGAGCCTGGGAACCAGAAATTCCAATTAGCCTAAATAATCCAAGTCCACTAATCTGTATGAGAGATTAGCTGCATGAACAACGCCATTCATGCAAGAATATATCAGCAATTATTGAACTTAAATCAATTATAAAACCTGCGTTTGAAAGCCTTAGATCTACCTGACAACTTTCCTTATGTGATCAAAGCCTATTGATGCACCAGTTTATGCAATAAATTGAGTTCCAGAGTGATGGCAAAAGTGCCCCCAGTTTAGATGAAAATCTAAATCCCTTCCTAAAGCTTGCATCAGAAGTTTTATAAAATGAGCGCCATGAAATGAAGAAAGGATGCCAGCATCAACCAATACATCCTAGTTCATCCTAGTTAGTCCTTCCTATAATTATATTTCTTCCCTTTCCCCTTTACCTTCTCATTCCAGCTGTCTTCCTGTGAGTATCAAATAAGAGACTGCCTCAAACAACTTGTTTGACTTAGGATGAAAGCCATAGCTCTAGACTGCTCTTCTCTGCCATGCCTATCTGAGTAGAGTTGCCTGGGCCATGACACCATGCTTTATAAAATATTTGGTGCATTGTAATAAAAATTTGTGTCTCTATGTCTAATATATTTATTTCTAGCTAACATCTGAAGTCTTTAATATCTGTAATAAATACTAAAGTCAAGTTTTTATAACATAAAATACTATATTAAAGTCCCATTAAAAATGAAATAAAAACAAAAATAGCCTGGAACACCCTTTTATTTGATTGGCTCAGAAGCAAGAGCTTTAAGGAGGAAGGATTCTGAGTGCTTGTAAAAAGCTGCCACCACATCAGGTGGCATTGCAAATTGGCTGATCTCAATAATGTTGAAGAGATCCTTGGTGTCCTGGGGGGGTCTTTCTTCACCTTATTTTTGATCCACACAAAGACCTCCTAAATTGGGTTAAGGAATGGAGAATATGAGGAGAGGAAGAGGAGTCTCATTGGACAGTCAGCCAGGCAGTGGCTGGCCAAATGGCTATTTTTATCAATGGGTGGGAACTCAGACACAACCAAATCCACTTTGTGGAGCCCAACATTATCAAGCATAACAATGGTTGTTGTGCCACAATAATTAGTCCAAAAGTACTCCTTGACAGGTTGAAGAAAATAAGAAATTCCTGCTGTTATGGGAACCCTTGATCATCTGATACTGGTCCAAACCGCAGGGACCAAGAAGTGCTACCATAAAATATGTCTGGGAACAAACAGCTACACAACGTGCTACACCATCCTTGAACTTCTTCTTGGCCTACCTATGCCTAGACCTGAGCAAGGAGAAAAAAAACAACTTTTCAATATAAAAGAATTGGACATTTCCAGTCTCCTTTAAGGACAGATAAGTCTTGGCATAAATTTAGTGATCCTTGATGGTCCTCTTGCTGTTTCTGCTGTACAGGGAAATCCCTAGTACTTTCCATGTGAAGCCAAGATCAACCATAGCTTTGTAGACAAGGGTTCTGGAGACTGAAAGCCTGGACGTGGTAAACAGCGTTGGTTGGACAGCAAGTCAGTCAAGGCAGCAATTGTTGGCTACCCTCTGGTTGATGGCATCAATACGCACAGGCTGCAGGCGTTTTGGAAGCCAGTTTCCCTATGGGATTCTGGTGTTTTGGCTGGTGCCGCTGTATTTGGTATTGAGGCTGCCAACATATATGGCTGTGGCTTTGAATTTGAATGCAGTATCCCAAGCTACTATTACTCCCTTTAGACAGTTGAGGAGAGCTCCACAATCACTGTCCATCAACTGACACCTGCCCTTGGTGGGTACTGCGGTATCCAAGATACCCGGCTCAGAAAATGGAATAGGGACCTTTGTTTAGAAGGTGAGATTGTTCTTGCCTGCAGTGGCACTGTCAATTGTTAATATATCACAGGTGCAGATAAATCCTCAGTTGTGGCCAATGGTCATGAGAGGTGTCAAAAAGCAGGGGCAGGAAGTGGCAAATCTGGGATCCAGTGTACAGGAAGTGTTAAAACAGGGTAAACAGTTGAGGTGTATATAATTTCAAAACAGCAGGCTCAACCTGCCAACAAGGTTCTGAGTAAGCAGGTTTTTGAACTGCAATCTAATTATCCAGTCACTCAAAGCCAGACTAGGAAGTCAACTCAAATTTCCAAATCCAACAACATGAACAAATGATGATCTCCTACAATGGATATCTTGTTTTGGTGCTTGACTCATTATCAGGATCAAGCCACCCCCTTCACCATCCCACTGTGTGATCAACACTATCATGTTCCTGTTATCCACAATTCACAATGACTATATAATACCTATCTCTCAATAAAGAATATTATCTAGTTTTTAAATATTTTTTCCCTTGTAACTCTGCTAAAACAGTACAGTTACAACATTGGTAGCAGAAGTAGGGTTTCCATCCAACTTTATTCCCCAAAATTCTTCTTGTTGCCCGTACAAGCTGCAGCCAACAAATCCTTGATAGAATCATGTCTGGCCTCCCAGCAGACTGGATACTGTCATACCTGGTACCAAGATACCTGATGGGTTTGTCCTCTACCAGAACATGGTGATACCACTTCCCACGTTCAATGCCCTGTCCGCCCAAGGGTTCTTCCAGGCCCCCTCTGCCATGCCCCATACAACTTATGAAAATACCATGCCAGCCTACGTAGCCAAAAGACTTTGAAGAGCTGCCCTGGAACCCTTTGCCGGGGCCAACAGCAACAACACCGCTAAATGGATCCAGTTGGCCCAAAGCAAACTGGCCCAAATGGAATGCTCACGGAAATTTCAGATTGCAGAGATCTCTATCCAACTGACCCACAACACTGGCACCTTGTGTAACAATTGGCATGAAGAACACACCAAAAAGGACTGGGATATGTTCAAATAAGATTTCTTGGCAAGATTTGTGCTTAAGGATACCACACTCATGATCATATGTCAAGTAAAGAACTTAATCCAGACAGGTACCGTGAAGGAGCTCACCTGCGCCTACAAGGAACTCTGTCTACGCGCACCCTCTGATATGGCTTTTGACACCCCAATCACACACCTCATGTACTACAATGCCCTCAAGTTGCACGTAATGAGGCACGTGAACCTGGATCAAGTGACCAATTTACAGAGTCTGTATCACAAAGTGGAGAAAGCAGAACAAACATACAATGCTCTTCACAAAGCGCAAACCAGAAAACAAGAGAGACCCAAAGACTCTCACCCAGCCAGGCGCTCCAGTTGACCACCCATAGAAACAACAGCAGCAGTACAAACCATAAACCTGCAGGTTCAAATGGACAAGGGAACAGGAACAATGGCCAGTCAAACTGTACTCATTTCTGTATCACTGCAACACAGAGCAACCAATATGAGGGAAAAGCCTAGGGAGAGCATTAAGCAAGCCAAGCTCTCCCTGCGCAACTCCTGACTTGCCCAACAATGAATACTGTCCTGAGGACATGGACCAGTGTCCAATGATCCAAGTACCCTCAGAGGACCCGGTTCTCTACACCATTGCCAGATACCCCCAATAAACTGATATCCTACCCTTTCTGCTTTTGAAGTTACACAGGCTTGGCACTCCTGGACTTGGGTGCGGATCAAACCTTAGTCAACAGCAGCTTTGTGGACAAGTTCAAGCTAGCCATTAATCCTTTGCGGATTAAAAATGTGGGTTTAGCTGATGAATATCACATTGCTGTGACAAGGGAGACCACCCCCTTCTCTGTCATGCTTGAGAACCTGCACTCCACCATCCAAGGCCCTGTCATTGACTTTCCAAAGTTTGACATTGTACTAGGTTTGGATTTTCTGAGAAAGAATAACCCCCACATGGACTGGACAACCTTTTTATTGATCATTAAACGCAAATGCATCAACCACCAGATCTACCCTGACTCAGTGGACCAACTACTATGCAACCATGTCTTTGTGCGCATTACATTAACCCTGGACAAAAAGGAAACCCCAAGACAATTGACTGGGACTCCTACCAGTACAAGATCATACACTTCAACAATCACTGGGACACCACTACGTCTCAGGATCGCAAAATTGTAGCCCGCCATCCAGAAATCTTTGGGAAGGCTTTACCTGGGTTGCCCCCATAAAAGCACATACAACATTCCATTCAACTCGAGGGAGCTGTACCCAAAGCACAGCCTATCTATTGCCTGACCCCAAATGAAGACAACATCCTATGTGTCTATATCAAGGAGGGCTTGGAGAAAGGACTTATCTGTCCCTCATAATCTCCCTTTGGAGCCGCCGTCTTCTTTGTGGCTAAGAAGGATAGCACCCTGAGCCTAGTCACAGATTACTGAGCCCTAAATGAAGTTATCATCAAAAATTGTTACCCACTACCACTTATCAGCAACCTCTTTGATTCCATGGGTGGCGCCACAGCCTTCTCCAAGATTGACTTAACCGCAGGCTACAACCAGATCTTTATTCAAGAGGAAGATATCCCCAAGACAGCCTTCCACACTAAGTATGGCTCATAAAAATGTGTGGTACTCAATTTTGGTATGACAGATGCCCCCTCAACCTTTATGACCTTCATGAACAAGGTGTTTGCCCCCCACACAGGCAAGCACACCTTGGTTTATCTGGAAAATATTATTGTCTATAGCCCCTCAGTGGAGAAACACCACAAAGACCTGTAGGCAGTCTTTGCTACCCTGGCACAACTCAAGCTTCAAGTCAAACCCTCCAAATGCCTGTTCTTCCGCAAGCAACTACCTTTCCTAGGACACATAGTCTCAAAAGATGGCATTGAACCCAACAGCCAGAAGATCCAGGCCATCTGCAAGATGCCACCACCCAAAGATAAGTTGTAACTCCGCACCTTCCCAGGGATGGTGGCCTATGTACACCGCTTCATACCTAACTGTGGCATCTTGACTGCTCCCATATCTGCCATAACTGGCGCCAAACCCAAGTTTGTATGGACCCCCCAATGTGACCTCTGCTTTAGACGCCTCAAGGAGAAGCTCACAAAAGCGCCAATCCTATAGTACTCCAAATGCAATGGGGAGTACCAAATGGAAACAGACGCCTCAGACACATCCATTGGGGGAGTACTATAAATCAAAAACAATAATGGTGACTTCCTACCTATAGCCTATGAATCACAAAAATTGACAGACAGTAAGTGTCAATACCCTAGCCACAACAAAGAGTTGCTGGCCATTGTACACTGCCTAGTCAAATGGCGTTATTATCTAGAGCAACAGAAAGAATTCACAGCATTGACCAACCACAAGTTGCTCATTTATTTCAAACCCCAAGCAAACCTATACCGCTGTCAGGCCCGCTGGATAGAACTCTTGGAGAGATTCAATATGCTCATACAGTACAAGCCTGGCCCTGAACTCGCCATGGCAGACACACTCTCACGCCTGTACGTCTGAGCTACAAGTGAAGAGAATGGTCTTGACCCAGACTGGCCTCTCCTGGTACTTCAAACAAAAGATTAAGGTTTCCCCCTGGCACCACAGACATAACAAAGGAAATAGTCATTAAGAACAAACATCTATTTGCAGACGTGTATGAAACCTTACATCAAAAAATGTCCAACAGAACCACCTTTCCCTATGTCCCCACACATCAGTGAGTTGACACCATCCTATGTTACCATAGGGATCTAGGGCACACAAAAAGTTGCAACCTCTATAAATTCCTTAAACATAAGGCATGGTGGCCAACCCTGTACCAAGATGTTCAGGAAGTCTTAGAACAATGCAAAGTATGTGAGAAGTTTGCTAGAAGCAAGACACCACCTAAGTCAGTACTACCTATCTGCATGCAACTACCCTTCAAGGTGTGGGCCCTAGACATTGTAGGCCCCATGCCAGGAAAGCATAACAAAAAAGTATATCATTACTGCAATAGACTTTACCACACAATGGCCAGTAACTCAAGCAGTACAAACATGTATTGCTAATGACGTACAGCAATTCATAGGAAAAGAAATCATCAGCAAGTTCAGAAAGCCAGAAATCCTGATAACCAATGGAGGCAAAGAATTGACCTCTGAAGATACCAATGTATACCTCACCAAGAATGGGGTCAAGCACACAGTGACAACACCTTATCATCCTTAGGCCAATGGACGTGTGGAACAGCTAAATGGCAGCCTCATGCAAGCCTCGGCCAAGCTCACTGCCAGGAGACCTGAGGACTGGTACAAGCAGCTACTGACTGCACTACTTGTATGCCAGACTTGTGTGAATAGATCCACCGGGAAAAGCCCTTTTGAGTTGGTATATGGCACACAGCCCAATATCATCCAAGCATTATCAGGACCCAAGCTGGAAATTCCAAGCCAGGTCCCCCTTGCTCAGATCCCCAGGTCATAGAGGTCAATGATGATCAAACAGAGAGAGAAAAAAAGCGTCTAGAAAAGACATTTGTCCCCATCTGAAACAGACATGAGGTCAGTGACAAAGTTGGGTCAGAACGTCAACAAAAGTAAACTACAACCCAAAAAAGTAGGCCCAGCAATCATCTTAAAGGTAAATAAAAACAACACTTACCTTGTGCAAGGACTCAGGAAACGTAAACAAGACAAGGTCCTACAAAATGATTGCCTGAGACCCTACAAGGCAAGACAGAGGCAGTGTGAGACTGCCCTACCCGCCACAGAACAACAGTTAGTCCAGTATGGCGCCTGGGTTCCTGACAACCTCCTTGACAACCTGCCCCCAGAGGAGGCTGACCTTCAGTTGGGGGGTATCAAAACAGCAGGCTCAACCCTCCAACAAGGTTCCAAGTAAGTGGGTTCATGACTCACAATCCAATTATCCAGTCACTTTAAGCCAGACTAGGAAGTCAACTCAAATTTCCAAATCCAACAACATGAACAAAGATGATCTCCTACAGTGGATATCTTGTTTTGGCACTTGACTCATTATCAGGATCAAGCCACCCCCTTCATCATCCCGCTGTATGATCAACACTATCATGTTCCTGTTATCCACAATTTGCAATGACTATATAATACCTATCTCTCAATAAAGAATATCATCTAGTTTCAAAATATTTTTCCCCTTGTAACTCTGCTAAAACAGCACAGTTACAACAGTAACCTCATTATTCCCAATGACCTTGGTATGGGAGACTCTGGTGGCAGGCTGTGAGAGTGGCCTCTGTCTAGGATTCAAGCTGTTATTTCTGGCTTGTGATACAGGAGTTGGTTGGCTGGTGCTAATGCCATGGGAGGCCTGTGTGTTGGCATTACTCCCCCAAGTTATGTTCTAGGTCTGTTCTTGGAACCTCTGGGGCACCCTCATGAAAAGGCTGCCTCCTGGGCTGGTGCAAGAGCTTTTGGGAATGGGATGGTCTGTCCATAAAAAAAATAAAAAAAAATATTTTAGACTGATATGTGTTTTATTTAGATTTTTAGCCTAGTTTTGGTTGCTGTTTTCTCTTGATTTAACCTTGAATAGTAACAGAATTTCTATATTAGTGATTTGGAGTGTATGGTATTGTACCATATCAGGGTTTAGACAATTTTTATTTTAGAAAAGTTTATGTCTAAGCATGATTATTAAGAGTGAATTTTCTATTTGATTTTAGTCATAGTGGAGCTTCTTTATTTGGGTTAGTGTTTCCTAGTGTGCTTACTGTACATTAAATTTGGATTCCAGTTCCCACAGTTATTATTTGAGTTTACTAGTGGCATTCAAAAGTGATTTGAAATCCAGTTCATGGATTTGACAATCCCCTCATTTTTACCTTTAGGTTCTGAATTTACAGTATTTGCATCGGAGCTTTGGCTTGAATTATAAAAATATAAGATGGACTTCGACGTGATATAGGTTTATTGAACATTTACCGAGCAACGTACTGTCGCATTGGCCGGTCTCTAGGATGCTGCGGAACTTTACCTTTTTTGCCTTATTGCTGAGTAACCTGGACTTTTGGTAGACTTTATTTCGGATGGTGATTTGGAGGTATATGTTGTACTGCTTCATTGTAACGATAGAAAACTGGATGCCTATGGTGAAATTGATGTTCGATCCTTGGCATTCGGTATCGCGAACAAAGGGCAGTTGATCAAAGTCAACCAGCGGCATTTTAGAAACTTGGTTGATATCAATAAACCTCCCCTTCTGGCCAAGTGTAGTCAAGTTGAATTCGTATGTGAAGAAATAAGGCAGACGTTGGAAAGTGGCTTTGGTCTGTTCAACAAAGATGCTCCGGTTAAGTTCCCTAGTGCAGTTGCGTACATCACCATTTGTGATACAGTGCTCGCCGTGAGGGTAGGCATGTGGAATGCTGTGATAATGCTGGAATGGGATGTTGCTGACCCAGTGGCCAAGCTTTGGGAGACGGTACCACTTACAGGGGGGATTTTCACCAGTTTGAATAACCTGGTAAAAGGAAGGTGTATCGTTGCACAGATCTCCTGGTTTACCATACACTGACAAATAAAGGAATGCGTAGCCAAAGAAAAGCTCCATCTCGGATTTAATACTTCCTTAAAACGTACGATTTTGTAAATTTAAATACGGCGAGGAAACACTGTCACAAGAGCTATATGAACCATCTTCTAAAGAGCCCACAGGGAATAAAATATATCCTTGGGGTTCGTGTCCATCACTTGTTTTGTTTAGCTCTACTTGAAGATGCTAATACAATAGAAATTTATTTAAGCATATTTTTTGATAATAACGGCTATCAGCTTATCATAATCACTGTCTAGTTTGATCTTCGTTTAACACTCAGTGTCATAAACCCCTTTAAAAGCTCAAGTCTGACATTGGTGACACTAAAATAGGGGTTATTATAATCACATTTATAAACTATTCTCCTAGCTTCACACTTAAATCTTAGAGTTTCATCTGCACAAGATAACAACTCCAAGCTATGGTGCAAGTAAGATTTTGGTTACCTACCAATCATCATAGAATAAAATAAAAATCAACAAGGAAAATATTTTATCAATTTTCACGCTTTTAAAACAAAAACTCCATCCAAGGTCTAACTGTTTCCTTAGCTCGCTTTTCATTTTATTGGTAGCCATAGTTAGAACTTTAAACCCAACCTGCTTGAATAAATTTATGGTTTTTGTCAAACATTGAAGCAATTTTTATTTACACAATAAATAAATACCAAAAAGAAAATACAAGTATGGGAAAATTTTCAACTAATCTTTGGGTTAAAAGGTTGATTCTTAAATAAACATCAAAATTTCTGAACTAAGCCAAACCCAACATTGACATCTGTATCCGCCAAGAGACTTTTTAGGTTGGGAGATAAAGATAAGATAAATCAGATATTTAAGTAAAATACTTAGCAATAAGCAGATTTAGTAATCAAATCCAACACAAGTACACTTAATTTTCTAAAAATCTGGCTATTTAGAAAACATTGTTAAAATAGCAGGATCAACCCGCCAGCAAGGTTCTGACTAAGTAGGTTTGTGACCCTCAATCCAAATTTCCTGTGACCTGGTCCCAAACTAAGAAATTGACTTGAATTCCCAAAAGTGACAACATGAACAAACAATGATCCTATTTGGTGGATGACTCAATTTGGCACCCAACTCTTTACCAGGAACAAGCCACCCCCTTCACCATACAACTGAATTATCTACATAATCATGTTCCTCTTAAGATTATTCACAGCAACTATATAATCCTTATCTCCAAATAAAGATAATTATCTAGTTTCCAATATTCTCCCCTTTGTAACTCTGTTAAAACAGCACAGTTACAACATTGGTAGCATAAGTAGGTTCCCCATCCTACTTTATCCCTCAAAATTCCACATGTTGTCCATACTTGCTGCGGTCAACAAATCTACAAAAGAATCATGTCTGGCCTTCTTGTAGACTAGACGCCTTATACTCTGGGTACCAAAATACTGGAAGATTTTGTGTTGTACCAAAACTTAATGATACCGGTTTCCACCTTCAATGCTCTATTAGCACAAGGATTCTTTCAAGCACATATCATCACTCCTTGTGTGACAGACAAAAGTATCATGTCCACCCATGTAGCCTAACACCTGTGCAGTGCCGCCTTGGATTTTTTTGATGGAGCCAACAACAACAAAGCCACAGCATGGATACAATTGGCACAGAACAAATTGGCGCAAATGGAATGCCCACAAAGGTTCTGGATTGCAGAGACATCCATCTGCCTTACACACAACGCAGGCACATGGTGCAATAAATGGTATGAAGACCACACTGAGAAAGACCGGGATACCTTCAAGCAGGACTTCTTAGCAATATCTGTGATGAAGGACACCACCCTCATGATTATATGTCAAGTAAAGAACCTGACTCAGACTGTCACAATGAAGGAGCTTAATTGATCCTACAAGGAGCTCCACCTATGAGCTCCCTCAGATATGATGTTTGACAACCCAGCCACACACTTATGTACTAAAACACACTCAAGCCACACGTAATGAGACACGTCAACCTGGACCAAGCAAGCAATCTACATAGTCTCTACTGTGAGGCAGAGAAGGCAGAGCAGATATCAAATGCCCTCCACAAAGCTCAGGCTGGAAATAGAGAAAGACCCAAGGACTCTCACCCAGCATGTTGCACTAATTATCCTCCACCTGGCAACAGCAATAACAAGTCAAACCACAAACCTGCAGGTTCAAATGAGCATGGAAACTAGAACATCAGCCAGTCAAACCATACATATTTCTGTGTCACTGCCACACAAGACAAACAAAAGAAGAGAAAAGCCCAGGGAGATCACTAAGCAAGCCAAGCTCTTCCCGCACAACTCCTGACTTGCCCAACAATGAGTATCAACCCAAGGATGTGGATCAATGCCCAATGATACAAGTGCCCTCAGAAGACCCATTACTTTACACCATTGCCAGACATCCCAATAAACTGATACCTTATCATTTCCGCTTTTGCAGTTACACAAGCTCAACACTCCTGGACTTGGGCGCAGATTAAACCCTAGTCAACAGCACCTATGTGGACAAGTTCAAACTAGCCACCAATCCTTCGCGGATTAAAAACGTGGTCCTGGCTGATAAGCACCATATTATGGTGACACACAAGACGCCCCTCTTCTCTATTGGCTGGAGAATCTGCACTCCATCATCCAAGGACCCATTACCAACTTCCCCAGATTTGATGTTGTGCTGGGCCTGGACTGGCTATGGAAAAACAACCCACATGTGGACTGGGTTACTTCATTGTTAACCATCAAGCGTGAGGGGGTGCACCATCAAATCCACTCTGACTCTTTGGACCAACTCTTGTAAGATCATGTATTTGTACGCATCACTGAGACACGTAAAGAACAGGATAACCTCAAAACAATTGACTGGGACTCTTGCCAATACAAGGTCATGTACTTTAAGGACCACCAAGACATAACCACTCCCCAAGACCAGGAAATTGTGAGCTGCCACCCTGAGATCTTCAAGGAAGCCTTACCTGGGTTGCCTCCAGAAAAACACATACATCATACCATTCAGCTCAAGGGAGCAGTACCTAAGACAAAACCTATATACCAGATCACCCCAAATGAAGACAACACCTTACACACATATCTTAAGGAAGCATTTGAGAAAGAACTAATAAGCCCATCCCAATCTCCCTTTGGCGCCGCTGTATTCTTTGTGGCAAAGAAGAACAGGTTCCTTAGACTTGTCACCAACTACCAAGCGCTGAATGAAGTTACCATCAAAATTGCTACCCGCTTCCGCTTATTGGCAATCTCTTCAATGCCTTGGGTGGGGCAACTGTCTTCTCCAATATTGATCTGACTGCAGGCTATAACCAGATTTGTATTAAGGAGGAAGACATCCCCAAAACAGCCTTCTGCACTAAATATGGCTCATACCAATGTGTGGTACTCAACTTTGGGATGACAAACACACCCTCAACCTTTGTCACATTCACAAATGAGGTCTTTGCACCCCACATTAGCAATCATGCACTAGTATATCTAGACACCATCATTTTGTACAGCCCAACAGTAGAGCAACATCACAAAGAGACTTGAAATCTGTCTTCAAACCCCTGGCACATCACAAAATATTAGCCAAACCATTCAAATGGCAGTTCTTCTGTGAACAGTTACCATTCCTCAGGCATGTGGCGTCAAAAAATGGTATCAAACACAATGAACAGAAGATTCAGGCCATTTGTAAGATTCCTCCACCCAAGGACAAAGCGGATCTCTGCACCTTCTTGGGGATGATATCCTATGTTCAAAGAGTTATACCCAACTGTGGTGTTCTAACAGCTCCCCTATCTGCAATAACAGGGATCAAATCCAAGTTTGTATGATCTCCACAGCAAGACCTCTGTTTCTGCCGCCTCAAGGAGAAACTGATGTCTGCCCCCATCCTACAATACCCCAAGCAAGATGGAGACTATCAGATGGAAGCCAACACCTTGGATGCTTCCATTGGAGGTGTACTTAGAATCAAAACAGATAGCAGTGAATTCCTCCCTGTGGCCTACAAGTCCTGCAAGTTAACTGATGGCAAATGCTGCTACCTGATCCACAATAAGGAGCTACTGGCCATTATACATTGCCTTGTAAAATGGCGCTGCTACCTTGAGCGCCAGGAAGGATTCATTGCCCTAACTGACCATAAGTCCCTTATTTACTTCAAAACCCAGGCCAAGTTGTCCATGCACTAAGCACACTGGATGGAGTTCCTGGAAAGATTCCACATGAACATTCAATATAAGCCAGGGCCCAAGCTGGTCATGGCTGACACTCTTTCCCAACTGTACATCCAAGCCACAAGAGACAAAAATGGGCTTGATCCTGACTGGCCCCTCCTGGTGCTCCAAACCAAGGGCAAAGTGTTCCCACCAGGTACCACTGACATCACTAAGGAAACTGTCATTAAAAATGAGTACCTCTTCACTGACGTATAAGGTACCCTCTATAAAAAAATGTCCAATGAAAGCACTATCCTGTACATTCCCATGTACCAAATAGTTGACACCATTCTCTGTTATTATTGAGGCCTAGGTCATGCAAAAATCCAAAATCTCTATGAATTCTTAAAGCATAAATCATGGTGGCCAACCTTATATCAAGATGTACAGGAGGCCCTTGAACAATGTGAAGTATGCAAAACATTTGCAAAGAGTGATACCCCACTAAAATCTGTGTTACCAATTTGTTCCCAACTACCCTTCAAGGTGTGGGCCCTTGGCATTGTTGGGCCAATGCCCAAGAAACACAGTAACAAAAAATACATCATCATTGTCATAGACTTTACCACTTGCTGGCTGGTAGCGCAAGCAGTGAAAGCACATACTGGCAACAATGTTTGACAATTAATTGGAAAGGAAATAATTAGCAAGTTTGGCAAGCATGAGATATTGATCACAGGCAGGGGCAAAGAATTGGCCTCAGAAAACACTAATGTCTTAAAAAGAATGGAGTTAAACACACTGTAACTACGCCCTATCATCCTCAGGCCAGTGTCCAAGTTGAGCAGTTGAATGGCAGCCTAGTACAAGCTATTGCCAAGCTCACAGCCGGGAGAATTGAGGACTGGTCCAAACAATCACCAACTGCACTCCTTGTATGCTGTACCCAAGTGAACAAATCCACTGGGAAGAGCCCTTTTGAGCTTGTATACATCACACAACCAAACATTACCCAAGCTCTCATGGGCCAAAGCTAGAAATACCCAATAAAATTACACCTTGTTCAGCACCCCAAATAGTATAAGCTAACAGTGACCATCTTGAAAAAGAAGATAGACATCTTTGCAACACTTTTGTCCCTATTCACGCCAGGCACAAAGTTGGAGATGAAGTCTGGGTAATGAACACATATAAAAGCAAGCTATAGCCCAAGAAAGTGGGACCTGTCATTATATTAAAGGTATACAAAAACAACGTACCTGCTACAAGGACTCAGTAAATGTAAACAAGACAAAGTCCTGCACCACAATCAATTACAACCTTGCAAGGCTCAACAGAAGCAAAAAGAGGCTGCACTACTTGTGACCAAACAATAGCTATTCCAGTATGGCGCCCAGCCCCCCAACAACCTCCCTGATGACCCCCCTCCAGACAAGGCCAACCTTCAGCCGGGGGGTGTCAAAACAGCATGATTGACCCTCCAGCAAGGTTTCAACTAAGTAGGTTTGTGACCTGCAATCCAAATTTCCTGTGACCTGGTCCCAAACTAGGAAATTGACTTGAATTCCCAAAAGTGACAACATGAACAAACAATGATCCTATTTGGTGGATGACTCAATTTGGCACCCAACCCTTTACCAGGAACAAGCCACCCCCTTCACCATACAACTGAATTATCTACATAATCATGTTCCTCTTAAGATGATTCACAGCAAATATATAATCCATATCTTCAAATAAAGATAATGATCTAGTTTCCAATATTCTCCCCTTTGTAACTCTTCTAAAACAGCACAGTTACAACAACATTATTAACTAATATACCCCAAGTATTTACAATTGAATCTAATTAATCAAGTATGACCATACTAATAATCAAAAATCTTCTGTAGTCTGTATACCAACCCCCAGAGTTAACTCATGCATAATTGGGCTGTCCCCAAGTCAGCACTGCTTGAAACTAGCTCATCATCTGTATCATTTTGGATTTTTTCTGGATAAAATATTTTTTGACAATAGAAATTTATGTTTAATTTTAACCTTGAAGTTCTGAGTGCAATAATAAAGAAATCCATTAAATAGATTATAAAGCTGCCAACAATAAGAACAACCCACATGAGTTGATTTTAGCAGTGGTCATATGGACTATAAAAGATTGTAGATTTAAGCTCATAAGCAGGGTTAAGGGACTTTAGCCCTTTTTAAAGTTCACATACTCCTTATAATAATGATTTTCAAATATGCTATCTTACAAAGATTAATTCAAGAGATTTCAAGAGCAAATTAAAACAAGAATAAGGATAAACTCAATTATCATATTCTCATGCATGTAAACTGTAGAAGTGCAACCTTTTTGATAAAATACAGGATTACCAAATCTAACTACACAATTTGCAAGCTGGAACGTGAGCATTTCATCTGAGAAAATGATGAAATACTCAATTAATCAAGACCTCCATTCTGAAAATTTCTTAACAGTTAAAGCTTAAAAGTTATAAATCTCAATTAACCAAATTTCAACTGGCATATGACATAAAGATTCAAACAATGAAGGGAACCAAGTAACATAAATATGGGATCCCAAAGTCCAATTTAATACTCCTGCCCCATACCAATCCAGGACAAACTTAAATAACTGTAGGATCAGAAAATGCAGAATGAGCAAATCCAACCACCAGCCCCCAAGTTAAAAATGAAGTGGATTTACAATATATTTAATTTTAAGCCATCTTAAGAAAGGCATAATGTCATGGATTAAAATATCCAAGGCGGTTAAATTGGAATAGTGACAGATCATACTCAAATTGAGGATCATAAATGATCTATGTTCCATTTTGAACTAAATTGTTCCTCATCATCAAATATGGAGCAACATTGATTTATGAGGCTTCTAGATCCCTATCAGCCTGCTGCCACATGGATTATCTCCACTAATTCTAATAGAATCATTACTCTAGCATATATTCCCTATCTCTTCTACCAATAAAACAAGTTCATCTTAGTTCAGTTATTTTGACATTGAAGCTTCAGCGCTTAACTTCTAACAGCTATAAAGACCCATCCTATATAACCAATTAGTTGGGGCTAGAGCTCAAACCTCAAGTCATTTCTATAAAAGTCTTCCCACTGATTTATCTGCTATGTCAAGTAGCAGGATGCGGCTTGAAATGTCAAAATACTCAAGTATAGATCCAACTGATTACGTTTGGAACAGCTGAGGTCCTTGAAAGTTTTCCTAGCTCCACTTTAGGCGGCTAAATTAGATCCATATTGTTTATCAAATTGATCATACTTAAAAATAAAATCTACTATGATTTACACTCCTCCCATTAAGCTTAGTTCTTTAGTAAATAATTACCATGTCTTATTTTAGCAATAACCAAGTCAACAAGCTATTCATTAGCCTCAATGGAGCTATTCAGGGCTACATTGGGTCTTCCAATAGGGAATTCACTTTTGGTGGCGACTACCAACTCCTGTGCCCCTCTCCCAGCATTTCCCAGGGGTGTGTTTCTTCTCCTGCTTCATACAGAATGGCCCTGTTTGTGTATCATGCACAGGCGGCTATCAACCAGAGCCATGGGCTGGTACTGTCATCCTCCAGAAGCCAATCAAGTCAGGCTATCACTCATAAAAGTGAAAGTTGCAGAAAGCACAATCAGGTGGCATGATCAAGTTCCAAACACAGACACATTTCTCCCACAGACAATCAACCTGCAACATACAGAATAAAGATTCTGAACCCTGAAACTTTGCAGCAAACAGTTGATAAACCAGGGATGCCCATGTTCCTTGGGAAAACTTCTTCCACAAAGAATTTTTTAAAGCCTACAGTTGCTGCAACCTAACAAGCTCATCCCAACTGTGGCCCTTCCCAAAAGGGCACCAACTGGTTCCTACATGTTGGCTTCTGGAATAGAGCCCATCCATGAATGATGGCTATTACAAAGCAAGATCCCCAAGCCTGCATTATCCAGGTGCCCTTCAACTAGGGCTGCATGGGATCTTCACCAAGAAGGGGGAAACTGATTCTTGGGCACGCAGGGCAGCAATTGCCACCCCACCAGTGAATCACCAAGCTATTTAAGCCACAGCCAGTGGATGCTGACCCCCATGAGTCTTATGGCATGAATTCTATCACAGGAAGGGCAACGTAGATAAATAACAATGTCACTTATGCCTGGGTGCAATGGGTTCTTCAAGTATCCAAGGGTTCAAGAGAACCTGCACCTGCCCCAACACTTATGGTGGGGCCCAGCTGCCCTCAGATGTGACAGGTTTCCATGCCGGTCTCCTGGGTGGGGTAAAATCTACATCCTATCTAAAAATGCTGCAGGCATCATTCATACCAGTCAGAGCTCAGGGCAATCCAATCAGCATGAAGACCTAGCAACAGTGCATCCCGTTGCTCTGGGTGCAGACATGAAGGGGTGCGGGCAGGCTGCAAAAGGGATCCTGGTGGCTGGCCATGGCTGTGGGATCCATCCAATCAGCAATGTTGTATAAATATCTCTTATGTGTCTGTATAACATCTGAGCTGGGCTTAGGCTCTAGGAACCCTTAGTGTGTGATAGATGCTTTGTTGGGCTTGAGCTTGGATATTGAATCTACCCATCCTTATATTTTCTGGGCTGGTTGGACCCCATCAGCTCTTTTGCTTGCACCTGGACAATAAGGGCCAGGCTACACAGGTTGACGGTACCCATAATGGCACTTTGGTTCTGTTCCCTGCTGAACAAAAGCTGAATTATGTCAAGCTGGGCCCAGTTAATATAGCTTAGTTTACGTTCCACCTTGCTCCTTGGGGCCTGAACCAACAGCTGGACACAGCAGCTCCCAATTCAACCCAGCCTGGTAACTACCTTGATAAGAATCAAAGGCTAGCCCATCTTTAATATTGACGTTGGTGTAGGGTTACAACTCTTTATCAATCTGCTGTAATAATCTCTGTTGGGGAGCCAAGTGCAGGGTGGAGCAGTTGCAGATGCAGGCAGGGGACCACCAGGCCAGAAGGGAGCCCCTAGCACAGGATTGGCGTCAACTTAATCATGTATGATAAGGGCTGGCCCAGCAAGGACGTGGGACCACTGGACGGGACTATGGAGTCCACCAACCCTGTAAGCATAATTTACATTGCATCAAAGAGTTGGGTAGACATGGTCTTGTTTGCAATCCCAAGATCCTATAGGTGGTTGGGCCAGGGGAGATGGGAGGATCATAGGGGCTTAATACTCAGGAAGATAGTTGTACCTGTCTTTGAAGAGGCAGAGTTGCACAGTATACCAAGAGTCTCTGTGATCAGATGGCTCAGGTTGGCAGGTGCTTGCAATTTTGTCTGCAATTAAACTGTTTTCTAGTGACAAGGTGATGCTGTGGGGATGCAAGATAAACAGAAGAAATGATAATTTTATTGAATATTGAGTGATGGCCTTATAAGGCAATTGCAGAACATAAATAAGATCCAGATTCTTCCAGATGATTATGAGGGAATCCAGAAGGCATTCTGGAAGTAGGATAAGTAGCTAATGTAGGAAATCATGCAATAGCTATATTTTAATTGCTAGAATTGCCAAGCTTGACGCTAGTTTAAAATCAGAGAAGGACAGACTCAATGGGTATTTGGTGGAATATATTGGGCCAAAAAGAGCACCAGGGGGACAGAATAATGCAGGAAAGAAGTTCATGGAATCTACAGGAGTGATATCAGGAGCAGCAGGGCCTGTAGATTCTGTATAGAGGTGATAGAAAACAAGTTTAATTTAACGCAGGATTTGGTTGAACTAAAGGTTCATCACAGCTTTATTACTCAAGATAACTATAAGTATCAACTTACACCAGGCAAGGTATAAATACCATCTACCAGGCTCTCATCTTTAGATCAGGATTATGAAAACTTGGGCAGTAGATCGGTGGGAAGTTGGGGGTGGCAGGGTGGCATCAGGCACAGGTGATCATTGTTGGATGGCCTTAAAGAATAGACAGCTAGATCCTTCTGTTCAACAGAGTGGTTAAGAGGAGCGGGCAGGAACACAAGGCATGCTTCACTTTAAGGACCTTTGAAAATCTTTTGGGGGCCCTTATTGGCAGGGCTTCAAGTTCCTCTTTAGTGCTTATTGATGTGATTTGCTATTGCTTTGGGATAGCTTTTGGTGACATACTTTGGATTTCTGCTTGAAATTTCTTGTGGCATTTTAAGGATTTTACCTTAGGCTGATTCCCATTCAAATCAAGCTCAGATTTGATCCCAAAAGTGTGGGCATCTGGGCCCTTGGCCCTCTGGGCTGGCAGGCTTCAGAAGGAAGGGGCCAGGGGTTGACTCTTGTTCTCAGACTTGCTTTGTTAATAGGAGTATAACGTCACTTGGGCCAGCTTTGATCAATCCCTCTTGGCAAATAACTTCTCCAAGAAATGGTTCAATCAATAAGTAAAGGGTCCCCAAGGCAAAACCCAGATACTGCACCAGGATCAAACTCTTGAATTTTGAAAAATCCAGTCTTATAAACCAAATGTCATTCAGATCTACATGGGCACTGAACAATGTATCAGTTAACAGTACAGGACTATTCCTCTATATTACCAAAGATGACATTATATTTTTAATTGGATCCTTAATCTGTATTATACACTTTCCAGAAGTATATACTTGACAAATACAAAAATAATGATGTTATTGAGGATCTGGATGTACAAGTATTATGGCTACTGCTAACCCACTGAACATCAAGTCATTGCCCAATTTGGTGCCTTTCCAATATCTAGCTCACCAAGCCAGAAATGGCAACAAAACAATATCACATGACTGTCCAAGTATCCAACAACTCAAACTCACCCTACACATGACCAACCCCTAGGGTTGACCCAACTAAAGCTCTGCCACAGCTAAAGCTATTTAATTCTAAAATATTATCCAATAAAATATACTTCTCTCCTTCTTAATTCCATACTCAAAGCTTCCCCAAAAGGCGCTCCTTATCACTGGTAGCAGCTACGGTTTTTGACCACACCAATGAAGGAGAAAATGACTGAACAGAACCTGCCCACCTTTGCTCACATACTCAACCAGACTACATCCCAGGATAGCTGAAAGCTGTAATTCCACACCCACAACATTGACAAAGATATACCTAGTGGATGCACCATATTTGAAGGACTGGTCATGCCTAAAGCATGCACCAAGATAATTCAATACAGTTGCTCTCTCTAACCACAAACAAACATCTAACCCCCTATCACAGGCAAAGTTACCAACACCAAGTACATTGGTATTGACAAGTTCTTTGGTAAAAACAAAGAAAACATCATCAACTGGTTAGACCACTCAGCCTCTAAACTCCGCGCCAGCTGCATTCCCCACAAAAAATGGGTCCAGGAAGCCAGCAAGCGCCTGTATGAGGCCGCAGCTAACTGGTTTGCCACCTGGGTTGGTTCACAAACTAATGACCAGCTTGATAACTGGGAAGAGTTCAAAGAAGACATCACGCACAATTTCTGCGTCACCAAATCCCTCCAAGACATTGCAATACAGCTCAGTGATCTTCCTCAGAAGACCACTATCACAGCTTACGCCAATTAATTTGAGGAAATACATTGCAAAATCCAAAATGCAGCACAAGCTGACAACGTACATACCAGAGCCTCATTCATCAACATAATGAAACCCTCTGTTGCTGCCCTCATCTTTCCAGAGGCCAACACCTCCATGCCTGCGCTCATTGCAGAAGCCAAGCGCGCGGAAAAGCATGCAAACATGGAATATGCTGCACACAACGGCAACCACTCCTCAAATGGAAATGGCAGAGAAAACTCCAATGACAATAAACGCCAGAACACCAATCATAGCAACAGCAACTCCAATTGCAACAATGGCAATTTCAGCCAAAGCGCAAACCGCTCCTGTCCCAAAAAAAGAGGACACCGCCAAAGTTAACAATGCTGAAATAGCAACCTACTATGAATCTGACCCCATATTCTCTGACCTTGAAGGTCTCAAAACAGAAAAAACAGGGAAAAGAGGAAGGTGAACAGGCTTAAGTGCCCCTGTCTTCCCCAACTTGACAAGAAACTGTACCAAGGCACAAACTTTGCTGCTTGCATCCCACGTGTCCCGCAATCCTCCATTTTTATGAACGTAAAAATTAAAGATTGTTCACAAATTCTTGTCTATCCATGCACTTACAAATCTCATACACATCAAATTTTATTTGACACTGGTGCACAACACACTATGGTTAGCAAATTATTTGTAACCAAATATAAAATACCAGTTGTCAAATCCAACTTCAAATACGCCAGAATGGCAGACAAATCAAAGGTTCTGCTTGAAGGCCAAACAACTCCCTTCAGAATTGACCTCCAAGGCATACAAACGTCCATCAAAGGACTTGTCATGAACAACATAAACTATAAAATTGTAGCAGGCATGGACTGGTTCACCTGAGTGAACCCCAGTGTATGTTGTAAAACAAAAACCATGACCATCAAACGCAACAGTGTCAATTTCAATATCCTCAAAGAACTAACAATCTCATCCTAAGAGACACAGTATTTGTCCAAGTCATAAATCAGGACAACTTGGAACGTCTAACCAAGGACAGTACCCTCCACATAATGAGGTACACCAAAGTCAATAACATACAAACAACCAAAATCCAATACCCAGAACTTGCAGTACTCCTAAATAAATATGCAAATGTATTTAAGGAAGAGCTCACAGAGTACCCCCCAAACAAGAGGTGAAACACAGCATCAACCTATACAAGGCCATGCCCAAACCTGCACCCCTCTAAAGACTCTCCCCCATGGAGACCCAAACCCCCAAGACCCACATTGAGGACAATCTAGCAAAAGGATTCATCCGCGCATCAGAATCCCCTTGGGGGGCAGCAGTGTTCTTTGTAAAGAAAAATGAAGGTACTCTGCGTCTAGTAACTGACTACAGAGCACTAAATGCAAGCACAGTAAAGAATAAATATCCCCTACCACTCATAGAGGATATGTTTACAATACTCTCAGATGCCGAATTTTTCTCCAAAATTGACCTCACCTCAGGCTACAGCCAGGTTGACTTAAAGGAAAAGGACATACCAAAGACTGTGTTCTGTACACAATTTGGATCCTTTGAGTGTAGGGTAATAAACTTTGGGATGACTAGCGCTCCCGCAAAGTTTGTCATCATGATGAACCAAGCGCTGAATGGCCTCTCAAATACATTATGCTACCTTGACAATATCATCATATTCTCAAAAACAAAAGAGGAACACCTCAGGCATGTCTGCAAGATAATCAATTGACTTGCAAAGCACAAATTTTATGCAAAACCAAGTAAGTGCTAATTTATGGAAAAGGAACTCCTGTTCTTGGGCCACATTGTCTCCGATGGTGGCATCAAAGCAGATCCAGACAAAATAAAAGCCATAAATAACATGCAACGCCCTACCTCCATTAAACAAGTTAGATACTTTCTTGTTATGATAGATTACCTAAGAAATTACATCAAAGACTGCAGAAAGCTCACTGCACTAATCAATGACTTAACCAAGGGTAATGCCAAAAAGAAATTCATCTGGACTCCAGAATGTGACAAGAATTTCCATTTATTAAAACAAGCTCTGATTGAAGCACCAATTTTGCAATACCCTAACAATAACGGGTGCTACAAGCTCGAGTCAGATGCCAGCAACACTGCCATTAGCGCAGTCCTGCACATCTGCCAGCCAGGGCAGCAAGATTTCCTGCCAGTATGTTACAAAAGCAGAAAACTAACCAGCACTGAGCAGAGATACCCAATAAACAATAAGGAATTTCTAGCAATATATCACGCATGCAAGAAATGGAGATGTTATCTAGAAGGACATTTAAACGTCTGAGTACTAACTGACTGTAAATCCTTAATCTATTTCAAAACTCAGAACGCATTCACACGGCAACAAGCCAAATGGATGCCCCTGCTGAAACAGCTCAATCTGGACATCCAATACAAAAGGGGAGCAGAGCTGATCACAGCTTATGCTCTCTCTAGGCTATTTCAGCCAAGAGAGGACCATCCTGATCACCTGAACCCTGACTGGCCAAACCTATATAATACTGAGTATAAAACCAAAGGGAAAGAATCCTCAACACACCAACTAACCCACAATACATTAGTAAGGAAAAAAAGTATTTCCATGTATCAAATGGCACTGTATGCCAAATCATTTATGACAAACATGTTCCCTACATCCCACTTGCATAAAGAGTTGATACCATATTAAGACATCACTGCCTACTAGGCCATACAAAGGCTAACAACCTATACCTCACGCTAAAAGAGATAGTATGGTGGCCCAATCTCAAACAAGATATAATTGATGTTCTAAAAAAGTACACAGTGTGC
This sequence comes from Entomophthora muscae, assembly GCA_014839935.2. Classification (NCBI taxonomy): domain Eukaryota; kingdom Fungi; phylum Entomophthoromycota; class Entomophthoromycetes; order Entomophthorales; family Entomophthoraceae; genus Entomophthora; species Entomophthora muscae. The sequence continues at coordinate 73,368 of QTSX02000874.1, forward strand.
AAGAAATACACCAGCACAAAGGCTCCCCAGCCAATGGTCAACCCAGTACCTGACCTGGAACCATTCAAGGTTTGGGGACTGGACGTAGTGGGACCCTTCCCAGAAACAAAGACAAACCAACATTTCCTAATTGTGTCCATCAACTTTGCCACACGCTGGCCCATCTGCTGAGCAACAAAGGGCCACAAAGCAGAAACCATAAACCAATTTTTTAACAAAGCAGTCATAGCCAACTACAGCACCCCAGACTACATCATAACTGATGGAGCAACCAAGCTATCAGGTCACATAGTAAACAACAACTTAAAATCCAAAAACATCAAACATTCCACAACCTCGCCCTACAGGCCACAGGCCAACGGCAGAGCTGAATGCCCAAACAGCAGCCTTATCAGTACCCTAGAGAAAATAATGGATGGCAAAGCCAAAGACACATGACCACTATATGTGAAACATGCGTTACTAGTATCCCAGATCCGCAACAATCAAGGGACAGGCTACCACCGTTTGAACTAACATACGGATACAAACCAGAAATAATTACCCGCAACAAGCAGTCATATGTAAAGATCCCCCTGGGGAAACCCCCCCCCCACAGTAGAGCAAGTACTGAATCTACAACACATACACCTCAACACTAAAATAGCAGAAATAAAAAGGCTCAAAACACAAAAGGTAACCTCCATAGAGGAACCACTTCCCATTGACTTCCCTGTCTGGGTCCTAGCTGGAAACAGAAAGAAGCTAGACTCAGTACACAGAGGACCAGGAAGAATATCAAGTACAGACCAGACCGCAACACCTATCTAGTGAAATTCCAAGGTGCCAAAACCCCTATTGTCAAAAAATACCACAGAACCTGTCTCTGCCTTAGCAAAGGAGAACACTTGACCAGACTGGTACCAACTAGCAAACAACTCTAGGAACATCAGGCGGCAGCCATTAAGACAAAGCCCCCTCCTGATGTATCAGAGTAACCCCTTAAGGGGGTATTGAGGATCTGGATGTACTTGTATTCTGGCTACTGCCAACTTACTTAACATCCAGCCATCACCTGATTTGGTGCCCTTCCAATATACAGTTTGACATACCAGGAATGGCAACCAAGCAATATCACATGACTGTCCAAGTATCCAGTGGCTTGAGCCCATCCTGCACATGACCAACCCCTAGGTTTGATACAACTAAATCTCTGCCACAGCCAAATCTATATAGGTCTAAAATATTATCCAATAAAAGATACTTCTCTTCTTTCCTAATTCCATATTTGAAGCTTCCCCAAAAGGTGCTCCTTATCACTACCTAGGCAATAGGGGTGTCCCCTCAACCATCCTTGCTGAAGCTGATACCATGTGGTATTCCCTTGCCTCTTTATGGTTCCCCCAAGTGGTTAGCCTTGGATTTCTAATTGCAAAGTAGCCAAATTTACTCCCTAAAGCACCCCAAGTCATTAGGGTTAGGAGCTAATCCTCTAAAAGACTACCTTGAAGGTGGTCTTAGGCATTCCATGCTTGCACGGCAGTAATAAGTGTGCACCTTGAAGCTGCTCATAAGGTATGAGCAGAGAAACTCCAACTGCTGTGGTTGAGAACCCGAATTTGTTATTGTCCTGGTTGGGCTCGGGATTTCAACACTGTATGGCATATACATCCCAGGACACGTATCTTTCTAAGCTACTTGGTTTGCTTGGCTGTAAGTATTTTAGATGGCATCTGCTGGGTTTGTCAGCCCATGATTGATTTCCTGGTTTGTGATTTAGTCTTGGTTGGCTCTCGGTAAGTATTGCGAGACTTGGTTGATTACAATAAATGCATGTTTTTATTTGCCAGTCGGAGATAAAACGAGGTTGTCACTTGGTGAGAAAAGGGTTCCAGGTAAGGGCTGTAAAGAGGTTGAGAACCATACGAATCAAGTAAAGATAAAATTGTTGGACAAAGGTTTTTTGGATTCGGTTTCTTTCAATTTAGGTTAGGGAGTTATATGACGAGTTGGGGTTAGAAATAAAGTAAGCTTATCCAGCCCAAGAAATCTAATCCAAGCTATATTGTGATGAGTATATCTATAAGATGGTTGAACTCTTTATTAGCGAGAATAAACTTTCTGATATCGGCTGCATATAATTGTTTGCCAATTCTCAGCAATCTTAGTAGCAAGCGTTTGTAGTTTTATCTTTACGGCTGGGGATAAAAACGATTGGATGTCGATTTAGCATGCCACTCCTGATCAAAGGTTTAGGGATATAATGGTGTAATATAGAATCAAGATTATATCTTTATTTACGCTTCACCGAAATGTGATGATTTTTGGAAACGTAATGGGTATTAAAACAGAGGCTTGGAAAAGGGGTCAGAAATCCTTGTGCAGAAGTGGGTACATGCTAGTACACGGGTAGATAGAAACTGGCTTGTCCTTGCTTATAAAATACAGCGGGTGGTTCTGATGGGGAGACGGACAGCTAAAGCGAGGATGTATATTTCAATCTAGATCACCGATAATCAATTTTAAATTCCATGCGCTAGGGTTTCTTTGTGGAAAGGTTGAACCATTTTTGGAAGCGCTTGCTGGGAAGTTGGCAGAGGATCCTTTAATAGAAATTTATATTTAAGATCGAACCAACCCCTGACGCTGCTTCTGAACTTCTCAATTGCGTGTATTTTCTAAACGTGTGGAAGAGACGTGAAGATTTGTAGGTGTTTCACGGAATAATAGATGAGAATTGTTTTCTTAAGATTGGGATCCAACTAGGGCTGCCTCGGCCAGTTTCTAGCTCTGGACCACCCGTTTCACAGAGTTAATTTAAATAGGTAAATATATCAGTTCCGCTTTAGATGTTGCGGCGCAAAGCCGAAAGCAAGCCAGGGCTGAGCTGCGACATCCCTAGATCTGACATCCTGGCTGGGCTTTATTGGTATACTTAATTTATTTAACTGCAGTAAAACCCCTTAGTAAGCCCAGGTATACTAAAACGTGTATCCTAGGGGCAATGATTATTGGTGGGATTGAACGTCACCACTGCTGCACTTGGCAGGTTGTCTTATAAAATTGAGAGTCTTGCTGGAGCAAGCACCATGGCACTGATTTCGCTTGGTTGGAATTCTTTCGGATGGTTCGTTCGGATCGGCAAAGAGTTTGAAGGTGGATGGATCGGCGTACACATAATATCTTGGGCGGCAGATCCTTGTGCGCTTGGAAGTCCCCGGGGAGGGGATGGTTTCTCTTGGCGATAGATCTGCGGGAATAGGTTGAGTGCTGGGTTGGGGTTAATAAAACCCAATTGTAATGGGGTTAAAAGCCTGAGTGAAGTTTTTGGGTATAAATGGGATGTTTGGTATCGAGAACACGTATGAACATTTATCTTTTGCTTGGGCTGGCAGCAGTTTCTACGGCCTTTCTTTGGGAACTTTGGGATGCCACAGTTGGCATGCTTATCCGCGGGCCGGATCCCCGCTTCCAAACGTTAAAGGTGGGTCAGAATCCATTCGGGAAGTGGTACAGCTTGCCGGGGGACACGGTGTGGGCCGGTTCGGGAGAATTCGGGTCGGCGCATTTCTACACCCCGGCCAATCACCAGAAGGTGCAGGTGGTTGACTTTGGTCACGAGCAGCGGCGGGTGCAGGAGGTCAGCCGCAGCTTGTATGTTACCGATGATGGGTTGAAGTTTGCTTCTCCGAACCTGATCGTGTATAGCGAGTACAACGTAACCACCATCCCCATCATGGGCGATACAGTCTTTGTGAACAACTTGATGGATAGCGACTTGATCCACTCGGTTGCGTCCCCAATCCAAACCTTCCGGCCCTGCGCAGGAAGCAGGTTTCTGGTCAGGTCGTTCGGCAGCTGGGTAACCCACTTCCGGCAGTACGACATCTACCTCCAGCTGGACGTGATTGAGCAAACCCTAAACTTATCCCGCCACACCTCCGTGAAGAAGTACCTGCTCCCCATCCTCCTCGAGACTGGAAAGTGTGACACTTTTGTTGGCCCAGCCTAATTCTCAAATAAACCTGAACAAGCCTAACTACCCCATTCCCTTCACCTTTGATGGATCATCTCAACCACAACCTACCCCAGTTAAACATAATCCCATACCAGAAACCCATATAATACTCCTACTGCTACACCTATCCTAAACCATATCCCTTATTTGGTTTAAGAGAATCCAACATTCCAGAAAGGGGATCAGGAAAGGCTTTATTAATAAGCTGATCCAAACTATCAAGGCAGATAGTTTCCAAACTATGGGGAAAGGCAATTGCCCCACCAAGGGGGTGATGCATAACAATGATCTGGACAAGGTTCAACCATGTTCTGGATACAGTAGTTTTAAAAGCTATGGCAACAACCAAAAATACCTCAGATTTAAACAAAATGATTTCAGATTTGAACGAAACCCAAGTCGCGCGAGATTCAGGATTCAATTAATTTATAAAATTTCAGTTAATAAATGAACTGTCAAACAAAAAACAAAATTTCACTAGTCCATTATACAAAATTATATCAAATATCAAGTGGTGCAGTTCAAACCACAAACAAAATGAACTGATGCAATAAGTGAGATGGATGGATGCTATTCTGGAGTATATTATAATACAGCCAGGATTCATATGAGGCACTGACAGAAGGACTAAAATGAAACAAAATTTGGGCAATCTAGAAGCAAGATTCAACAAGCATGAAACAAAATGAAGTCACACAAGATGTGTAGTGTGTGCAGCCTAAAATAGAAATATAACAGTTTAACAGCCAATTGACAGCTATCTAATTTAGGGACAGAGGCATTTTATTCATTTTTATGGATCCTGATTTGTATGAAATGGTTTCAAGAGCCTTCCAAATATGGAATGGTGATTACAATAAAAATAAATCATAAAATTTTAAACTTCTACTTTTAGTGATTTTATCCTAGGTTTTTTTACAATAGTTTTTACTAGCAATATCTTTGACAGCCCCAGCATCCAAGCCAACAGCAGCCAATCCAGCTTCAATAGAGGCAAGGCTCAGAACGTGAAGGCACCTGTTTATACCCAAGTCTTTGAGGCAGGTAACAAGGAAGCCAACCTATACCTGACCCCTGATTCCTATGGCTTTGATTTGTTCAGTAGTCACATAGTGTCTAGCTCTGCCCCTGCTCTGGTACCCACTCCAGCACAAGCTGCCTGCCAACCAATCAGGATGGCAACCTCAATCCAGAACAAATTGCTGCCACCACCCAACCTGCCCCCCCTCAGCCAATCAGGCTTCAGCTCCTGCAGCCCAGAGCCCCAAGCAACAAGCAACAAGCAACAAATCATTACTGCTCAGATTCTCCAGGAAATTGTGGCCCTTAACTTGCAGGGTCTGTCCTGGGAACATATTGCTAGCCAATTGCAATTTACCCAGGCTACCGTCATGTGGGGATTCAATAACTTAATGAATAAGGGTAATCTGATTGGGATGGCCAAGAAGCCCAAGAAGGCCCCCAAGTCCCAAATCAACAAGGCATAGCCAATCATGCTTGACCTCTTCCAGCAGGACCCCAAGCCTCCCTTGACCCAGGTCCGTAAACAACTTGCACACCACAACATATGGGTTTTCAAGCCTATTGTGCAGCTCTGGATGCACAGAAAGGTGGCTTTATATACAGATTCTTACCAATGTTGCCAGTGTTGCAACATCTTTGATTACTCCCTCTTGGGAATTAACGCCCCGAGTAAATCACCAAGCGGCTCACCAAGTGGTTCACCGCCCAGTCAATAAACTGGTGGCACCATTATCAGTTAACCATCTATGACGGGGATCACTCAATCCAGGTCCTAAATGGAACACAACTTGATTAAGCCTTGTGACTCAAGCAGAACATTACTCAGATAAACCCCATGATCTCCATGACATGCATGGACAACATGTGGCTTGTCATGATACTATATAATATTCTATATTCATATTCAATAAAGTATCATTCTCTTCTTAATCTTTCCCTTTATTTTGTTTATTATACTTCCCAGAAGTATAAACTTGAAAGTGGTAGCACAGGTAGGTTATCCATACCTACCCAACTCAAAGGAAAAAAACCCTCCCAAGAAAAGAACCCAAACAATGTCACTTCCTAACAGCTGGAGAGATTACAAAGTAGGACAAGACATTCCCCCAGGCCTTGTCATCTACAATAATGTCCTTGTACCCATTGAACAGTACAATGCTCTCAAAGCCCGCAGACTGTTCCCTACCACGCCAACCACAACAGCGCCTCTGCAACCTGAGATACCTAATATTGTGTTTCAACACTTATGTACCGCTGAGATTGGCACCTTCACAGGACTACAATGTGAGAACGCTTCTCTTTGGATCAACAGCACCAAGAGCAAGTTTGAACAAGTGGAGTATCCCCAAAGACTCTGGGTCAGTGAGATTGCCCTCTGCGTCACAGGGACTGCTTCACGTTTTGTAACCAAATGGCTAGCCCAACACCCTGACCAGAAGAAAAGTTGGGAAGTGTTCAAGGCCGCATTCCTCAAAAAGTTCTCCATGAAGGACTTGGACGTGGTGATTATGAACAAGCTTTGAACCTTCACAATGACAGGAACCATTGAAGAATACATTGCCGCATATGAAGGACTACGTGACCGTGCACCCAATACCATCAACTTTGATGAACCTGGGCCACGTCTGGACTTCTATAATGGCCTTCCCACACACATTAGACGTTGGTTTGACATGACCTGCTGCAAGAACCTCAAGGATGTATTCCTAGAAGAAAAACACGCAACTCAGAAGTCTGACAATCTACATGCCACCAACAAGCGCAAGGAAAACCCTGCAGCTAAGAAAGAGCCTCACCTCAATAAGCAAAACAACCAAGCTAATAGTACCCATCCTCAAACCAAGAATTGCACTGCACAAGCCAACCAGGCCAGTACCAAAGATACCAACAAGGAGGGAAAAGCTCAGGGGAGTGCTTAGGCAAGCCGCCCTCCCCCTCTTCACAAGACTCTTACAGAGTACAGGACATGGACTCAATCATCATGATCCAGGTTCCCTCTAGCAATCCTCTACTGTTTGCTGCCCAAACTGGAAATAAACTCCTTACCTATCCTTTCCATTTTTGCAGATACCAGGGCACAGCACTATTTGACACTGAAGCCAATCAATCACTCATTAACAAGAGTTTTTCAGACCTCATGAAGTTACCTACCATTCAAAGTAGTATCAAGAAAGTCATCATGGCAGACAACTGCAGTACACCAGTTACCCACAAGACAAAACCTTTCTGAGCCCAAATTGGAGACGTACAAACAAAAATTAGTGGCCCCATCATCCCAATCCCCAAATACAATATCATACTTGGATTAGATTGGATGCAAAAGACAAAGCCTCACATCAATGGGATAGTGCCACCCTCACCATCCAGCAAGGAAAAGTCAACCATCACATGTACCCAACACACCTTGACACCCTCATGAGGGACCACATATTTGTAAAGATCATGGAAACAGAGAAAGAAACTGACATCAGCAAAATCAATTGGACACAATTACGTATGAAGTCATCCACTTCAAAAACACAGAAACTCAACACAAATAGAACCCAATTAGAAACCAGCTAGTCAATGAATTTCCCTCCGTATTCCAAGAATTACTACCCAGGCTGCCCCCTGACCGGGGCATATAACACAAGATTGACCTAAAAGGTAGCGTGCCTAAAGCACAACCAATCTACTGCCTCACACCACAGGAAGACAACCCCCTTAAGGCTTACCTTGACAAATCACTCAAGAAAGGCCTCATCAGATCCTCAAAATCATCCTTTGGTGCTGCTGTCTTCTTTGTGGCAAAGAAAGATGGAGGCCTCTGCCTGGTCACCAACTACAGGGCCCTCAACAAGGTCACAATAAAGAACAGGTATCCCCTGCTCCTAATTGATGACCTTTTTGACACCCTGTGGGGGTCCCAAATCTTCCCAAAAATTTATTTGATAGCAGGATATCACCAAATTTGCATGAAACCTGAAGACATTCCAAAGACCGCATTTCAAACTAAATACAGTTCCTTTGAATGTGTTGTCCTCATTTTTGGAATGAAAAACGCTCCCAGTACCTTTGTAACCTTTATGAATGAAGCATTCAAGGAACCCATTGGGAAAAGAGCAATTATCTACCTGGACAACATCATCCTTTACAGTCCCAACCTGCAACAACACTGGGAAGACGTCCGCGCAGTCCTCTGTACCCTGCAGGAAAACCAATTGATTTCCAAACTGTCTAAATGTAGTTCTTCTCAACTGAACTTCCATTCCTTGGCCATATCATCAGCAAGGACGGTATCAAGCCGGATCCAGACAAAATGTGCGCTATACCAGAGATGCCAGCCCCAAGGAATAAGAGCAAACTCTGCACTTTCCTTGGAATGGTAGCCTATGTACGCAGGTTCATCCCTGACTGGGGCGCCCTGGAAGCCCCCTTGTCAGCCATCACTGGGAAAACAACCAAATTTGTCTGGACACCCTTACAAGATCAACATTTCTGCCTACTGAAAGAACGCATGGTTACTGCCCCCATCCTGCAATACCTGAACTGTGAGGGTATCTATGAGCTAGAAACTGACACCTCTGATTATGCCATAGGAGGAGTCCTCCATATCCAAACAGCCCAAAAGGACTTCTTCCCTGTGGCATATGAATCAAGGAAGCTATCAGACAGCAAACAAAGATACCCCATACACAATAAGGAATTGGTTGCCATTATACACTGCCTCATGAAATGATGATGCTATCTGGAAGGAGCACAGACGTTCAAAGTACTCACCAACCACAAGTTGTTGATATTCTTCAAAACACAACAACACCTGTCAAGAAGACAAGCTGAATGGATGAGTCTCATACAGAGATACCCCATGCAAATTGAATACAAGCCAGGCAGAGAGATGCTTACTGCAGATGCCTTATCAAGGCTATACAATAAACACATCCTTTGCACTGATGGCAACCCTGAATGGCCCATGTTAATCATGGGGAATCTCCTGGAAGGGTTCCCACCCGGCACACCAATGGACATCCAAGAGAAAGTCCTCAAGAACAAACATCTGTTCAAAAACGTATATGGTACCCTTCACCAAATACTTCCAAATGGTGACACTTTACCCTATGTCCTGTCAACACAAAATATTGACACAATCCTATAATATCACAGAGACTTGGGACACACCTGTAGCAGAAACTTGAATGAATACCTCAAGACATGCTACTGGTGGCCCAACATGCTAGATGATATCAGAGAGGTACTGGAACAATGCAAAGTCTGTAAGAAGTACACCTGAACCAAAGCTCCACCCAAGTCAGTAGTACCTATATCCATCACACAACCCTTCAAGGTATAGTTGTTGGATATTGTGGGACCCATGCCCGGTGAAAGCAAAGGCAAGAAGTACATCATCATAGCCATTGAATATGCAACCAGATGGCCTGTAGCACAAGCCAAAAAAGAGCACAAAGACAATGACGTGAGACAATTCATTGGCAAGGAGATCATAGCAAAGTTTGGAAATCCTGACCTCTTAATCACAGATGGAGGCACTGAACTCAAAGCTATTGATACCAATATCTATCTTGCCAAAAATAGAATAAAACACATCACAGCCAGCCCATATCACCCACAAGCAAATGGACACGTAGAACAACTAAATGGCTCTCTAGTGGAAGCCCTCAGTAAGTTATCTGCCAACAATCCAAAATCCTGGGTTGATATGCTACCAACCGCCTTTATGATATGCAGAACACAAGTCAACCACAATACAGGCAAAAGCCATTATGAACTTGTCTATGGTCAGAAACCCTCACTTGTCAGTACAACCACGGGACCACAACTCCTACTTCCAAAGAAGATACCAGACAGTAATGATCCAAAAGTAATACAAGCCAGAAAGGACCAAGAAGTGATAGAACAACAAAGGGTTCAGCAGGAAGCAATCCCATTGCAACAAGAAAGGTTCCAAGTCGGAGACAAGATCTGGGTTGTTAATCACAACCAACACAAACTAGACCCAGGGTTACGCAGACCAGGCATTGTCATGGAAGTTAAGCCCAATAACACCTACCTCATCAAAGGGATTGGAGCTCAAACTGAACTGAAAAGTATGCATCACAACCGACTCCATTTGTTTAAGGCAAGAACAGCCCAACAAAATTCAAGGCTCCCTGTACCCAACGCCAAACTGGATCAATACCAAGCCTGCATACCAGATACTCTCAAGAAGATTCCCAAGGCTCTGCCTTCCAGCACCCCAGGGGGAGATGTCACAACATCTTCAATTACTCTCTCTTGAGTAATTAATGCCCCAAGTAAATCACCAAGCGGCTCACCAAGTAGTTCACCACCCAGTCAATAAACTGGTGGCACCATTATCAGTTAACCATCTATGACAGGGATCACTCCATCCAGGTCCTAAATGGAACACAACTTGATTAAGCCTTGTGACTCAAGAGGAACATTACTCAGATAAGCCCCATGATCTCCATGACGTACATGGACAACATGTGGCTTGTCATGATACTATATATTAACCTATATTCATATTCAATAAAGTATCATTCTCTTCTCAATCTTCCCCTTTATTTTGTTTATTATACTTCCCAGAAGTATAAACTTGACACTAGCAACCAATGGGATGGCGCTGAGGATTCCCGTATAATCAGGCCATCAAATTAACCCTGGTCTGATGCTTAACAAGTCTATCAGATGACATCATGTTTGTCTTGTATTATAATCTATCAATAGCTTTCAACAATTTTGGCCTGCAAGGAAGAGCCGCCACCTAAAAAGGGAGGAAGAAGGTCAAGAAGGGGATGTTCATTGGTGAATTTCTGGCTGTTTCAGCCAAGTTTTTTTACTATTGGACAAACCCAGATTTCATCAATGGCTACAAGTACAGCCACATCCTTGGTGGATCACTCAACTCCTGGGATGGCTCAAATTCCAAGCACCAGCCTTTCTTGAGCCACTAGATGGAGGGTAGCTCCACCGCCCTCAAGGCCATCCAGGGACGCAGACACCAGGCCTCTGTGTACCCAGCCAGCCATGCATTCATCCATCTGGGTGATGCTGTTTTCTTTAAAATTGGAGATAAACTCTGGGAGTGCCGCCCTCAGGCTTTCCACAACCTCTATCTTGAGACCTTGACCATGATTTTCTCTTTGGTTGCCAAATAGTGGCTGACTTGTTTGCGCAGATGGTTTCTGTGTAAATATGGGCAACCAATCACAGAAAAAAAAAGCGCCTTCCACCCCGTGCCACAGCCACCTACCAGCCCATCCAGCCAATGACAGACAAGGAATACAACAAGCATTTTATGGCAGCCATCATGTGCAATCCTCCTACCCCTACCCCTGCCACCCCCCACCTTCCAGCCCTACCCACCCAATCCCAGACCCCCCAGGCCAGCACTGCCTCTACATCTTCCTTTCTGCGCTATTCTGCCTACTAGGCATCACTCTTCCCTGCCCTAATAAACCCCCTGTTGCCAAACATTTTCTATTTATATTATCTTTATTTTGAATTTCAATTTTTCATGTTCTCTTTGTTTATAGTTGGTTTTATTCTTTATAATCAGCTTATTTCTATAAAATCATATATTTACTATGCCATGTATCTAGATCCAGAACACAGTTATTTTTAGCATCCAAACACAGCTCCTTGTGAAAATATTAACAACAATTTGGCAATCAGCTAAATTTAAATTAAAAAGTTGAATATGTTTATTGTGTTTAGAGGAAGTTGTTACTTATCCAAATTTAAAACCTTAATTATAAACTTTAAGCCAATCAGGAGCCAAGTGATAGAGTGATTGTTGTGACATAAAAGGTCATTCAATAATCCTTTGGTGCATGTGCGCTAATTAATCTGATTGGCTGGATGTTTTGCCATTGTGCGCCATTGCCTCTGTGGCAAGTTGTTGGTGAACTAGTGTTAACCTGGCAGCTGATTGGACACTTTTCCATCAACAACCTGCCACAGCAGCAATGGCACACAATAGCAAAGCAACAAGCCAATCATATTAATTAGCGCACATGCACCAAAGAATTATTGAATGACCCTTTATGTCACAACAACCATGTTATCACTTGGCTCCTGATTGGCTTAAAGTTTATCATTAAAGTTTTGAATTTGTATTAGTACAACTTTATCTAAACACAGTTAACCTATAATTTTCTACTTCAAATTTAGCTGATCACTAAATCTTTGGTAATATTATCACAAGGGGAAGTGCAAAGCGCCAAAACAATATGGCAATTAAGGAAAAAATGCCAACACAAAGCAAGCAACACATGTTGGGATGAGCGTAAAACATATACACAATGGGTAAAAAGATGGGATAGTGTAGAAAATGGGAAAACAAACAGGAATAAACAAAGAGGCAATAGTATAAGAATCTTACAGATTTTATTGGGGTGAAAGCTATAAAAACATATGAAAAGGTTAGTAAAAAATCAATGAGAGAATTAGAGAAACTTCTAAAAGACCTTGACTCTGCAATTGCAGAGATCAAAGAAATTGACCGCAAGGTCAAAGCAAAGGTGAAGTCCACTGTCCTCAAAGGCAAGAAAATTGACAAGGTACTGGCCAAGGCGCTTATGGCCAAAATACCTGACACCCCTGAGAAGACCATTGACCATCTTCTTAACATTCAGAAGACAGTTGTGGATGGCTTACAATTCAAGTCCTATGCCCTTTCTGTGCCGTCTGTCTGGACCAATGACCCTGAGATGTATGAACATCTTAATACAACCAATAGGGTCCACAAGGATGACACTGAGATGCCTGCACAGCTGCTTGCGCCAAGAATGGCCAAGCCAGCCAAGGCTTTGGGCAAGGAGGAGACTGTAGAAGGTAACATAATAATCATAATTAATAAAAAAATTCCAAATACTTACCTTTTTTTGTTAGAAAACATTGACAGTGAACTCTGCCAGGTCCTGGTTCCCTTTGTCCCCCCACCTTTTATGCAAATTATTCCACTCTTGTGGCCAAGCAGCTGTATCTGCCCCCCTGTCTTGTGGGAGCTTGAAGACAGGATTTGTGGTACCTTTCCAATATCATGGGAGGCATTGGCTGAGCTAACACATGCCAAGGGGGCATCTGAGTGGGCAGTTACTTCCTAAAAGGATGCCCAACTAGTCTTCCTTGACCTGGTGGTTCTCAGTGGAGTTTACTGTGTAAACTCTATTGAGCTTGTTTGGGATGTCCTGGTAACACTCTCATTCAAGAATATACCAGAGATGGGCCAGGCCCATGCAGCTGCTTGCTTCTGCTTCCCAGTGGAGCACACCCTATCTTACCTTCTGGACAACTTTGGGTGTGTGATGTCAAAATTGGAAGTTGCAGATGCAACAGCTGTCAAGAAAACTAAGATTCTCCTGGCAGACTTTGGGTTGGCCTGGAGTGCAGATGAGACAGGGCTCCCCTTGGCAATGGATCTTACCTTTGGCAAGACTAAACACAAGAAAAAAATAAGCGCAGTATACAACAAACTGTGCAAGTTTACTGAAGCCTTTGCTGGGAAAAGGCTTCACCTTGTTGTTTACCTCAGGTATCTTTTCTTCTTTGGGATGAGCACAAGCGTGGAGGACCTAGACGGGGTCCTTCTTGAGGTCAACAAGGCCTGGCTCTCACTGGACAGGAAGAAGGTCCCCCCAGGTACAACTCAGTTGACCACATAATCCAAGACGCTCTGGTCCTGGCTGTCATCTTTGGGTTTTCAGCCCCGCCAGACAAGCTGCTCCTCCATTCCCACCTCACCATCCTCCCTTTTACCAGCAGGCAAGAATACTTCAATAAGGGTGTATCCACCGTTCACAGTGTGGTGGTGGAGGTTGTGAGCCACCTCCATTTTAGGGTGGGTACATACTACCAAACTCACTATAGGTGCTCCTAATTTATTCTCTATACCAATAAAAATCTTTATACTTTAGATTATTTTTATTATGATTAATTTTTATAATGTTTATTTTAGCAAACAAGATTTGAAAAATATATCCCCAGGAAGGTCTTCATAAAAGCATAATAATATATGTTATTAAAATATACTTCTAATTCATAACTTTTATATTTAATTTTTTAATTTCATTTTTATATTTATTTGATAAGAGTGTTATAAATATATTTGCGTAATCCAGTATCAAGTGTTTGTGATAACCTTAGATGCCATATATAAATAACTATACATAAATAAATCACTAACCTTCATTGATGGTCCTGCTGAATGTGATTGTGGGCTTAGAAGCTTTTAAATATAAAATGATAATTAATAAATCTTAAATAGTAAATTAGAGAATATAAAAAATTCAGATAAGCTAAGCCTTTAATTGATTGGCTGTTTGGCAAGGCACACAGGATTGAAAAAATCAGCATGGCCATAGAATTTGGCCACAGTCTCAGCTGGGAGGGTGTGGATCCTGGCCTGCAGCAAATCAAAGAGGTCCTCAGTCCCAGTTGGGGTTCCTTGCTTGACAACTTGCTTGAGCCACCCAAAGACTTCCTCAATGAGATTTAGGAAGGGCAAATAGGCAGGGAGGAAAAGAAGGCATAAATTTGCTGTGGCCAATTTCTGGGGGTCCACTGCAATGCTAGTGTCAATCATTGGGAATTCCTCAAGAATATCAGCCACCCTATGGAGACCAACATTGTCCAGCAAAATAACGTTGGTGAAGACCGGGCTTGTGCGCCTCAGGTGCTCCTGGGCCAATTGGAGAAATAAAAGGAAGGTCTGGCTATTGTGAGATCCTAATATCATTTGGTACAGCTTGACCCCCTTTGGACCTGTCAGGGAATTCTTCCCTGGCTACATTAATTGTATTGATTATTCAAGAGGTTATTCTTCATCACAAACAGTTGAAAACAATTCTTTTGATTATATGGATAACATGGTTTTCAAGAAGGACAGGGATCAAACCAAGAACCCTAAAAACAAGCCAAATGTTAACTTACAGTCAACTGATCAATTTATATTACCATTTTATATTGAATTCAGGCTTTTAAACGGACTCCCTGACTTTGATTCTGCATACATTTTTGAGATTAACTCAATAAGAGACATCACTATACGCTTGAAAGCTGATTGGCTGCCTCCAGCTTTCTTGCCACTCTCTAATCTACTGTTATTAGTGGCATATACAGCTCTGTACCTTACTTTAATTAAGTTCCAGTATATACACTGCTTAATTGTTCCTGATCTTGAGGCTGGTTCCTTCTTCTTCTCTTTGAACTATGAAGTTACACAAACCCTACAGTCCCAAATCAAGTCAAATATGCTAAAGGTATTAATCTCAAACACTATCTTCATGAAAATCATTGGCAAATCCTCTCATATTTCAGAATCCTCTTAAATTGTTCCAGTCCAGTTTGAGTATTTAAGCTATCAGTTTTTATCATTTATACTTGTTCCAACAATAAAGACTTATTTTTACTCTACACCTGCCCACACTTATCTTCTGATCCCTTATTTGAAACCATGAAAGGAATTCTATTCCTGTTCTGATTTCTAGTTCTTCTGCTAACAGTTGTATTGGGTCTTGAAACCCCTACTTCCACCACTGACTGGCACAACTCCTCCCCCAATGATTCCCACCAGAAGGAGTCCCTGGCCAATGGGTAGTTCAAGTTTCCCTCAGGCCACTGGGGAAGGAAGTTCCATTATGGTTGCACTACCACTCTCCCTCCTCCAGTTGAACCCCTGCAGGTTAGACCCAACGCTTCTTTCTACCTGTTGACATACCTGGTAGGGTATTACCTGTTGGGTTGGTTCAGCTCCATGATGAGTAGATTTGCCTATCTGGGTCACTTTGACCACCTTGCCATGGTCATGGTGCCCATTTGTTTGGTCATTGCAGAACTTAACATAGGGGCTTTGGTCCACCAGATTGGGAACTTGTTCCCCCTCAAGTGGGTCCCTGACAGTTTGTTGGAACCCCTTTTGGGCTTCTTACTTAGAAGCTCAGAATCAACCCCTTCAAATCACCTGCTTTATACTGCAATCATCAAGAGCCTGGCAGTCACCCTGATCACCGCCATTGTCAGCCTTACCATCTATCATCAGGTTGACTCTTAATGATACCAAGACTCCACCCTCCCAAAACTCACCATCCCCTGCCAAGGTTCCTAAGGAATTAGTCCCAAAACCCGGGGGAGGTTATCAATTGGCCCCCAAAGAGAAACAATGTTGAGTCCAAGAAGGACTGTGCCTTTACTGTGGACAATCAGTTCATTCCGCTAAAGACTGTCAGGAACTTTCCAAGGTACAATCTGCTTCAGGCCATCTTCTTTCAACCACAGATGTCAATAAATCTTCAACCCAGTATTACGCTCTTTTGCCAGTTTTTCTAGACCACAAATTCAGAACTACTGCAAGCTACGCCCTGATTGATACAGGAGCAATGGGAAACTTTATTGATCAAGACCTTTTGACATCCTTAGGTTTTAAAACATCAGGACTAGCATCTGTAATACTGACCAAAGGCACACCTGCTCAAGTAGGACACCTTGTCAAACCTCTTCATGCTCAAGTAGGAAACAACTCATACCAGCTAACTACCTCTACTCTCTCTAACCTGGCCTTCCCGTTAGTCTTGGGATTTCCCTGGTGTCAAGAGTCCAAGTTGCAGTTCAACTGGATTACCAACTCAGTCACTCTTCATTCTCATGGGAAGCCTACCATGGTGCCTCTCAAGATACCTTATCATCAAGTACCAGAGAATTTCACAGTCTACCTGAACTCCTTAATTCTTGTGGGTGATCAAGTACATGACTCTATCCCAGAGGAAATTCACAGCTTCAAGGAGGCTTTCAGCAAAGAACTCTGTTCTGTCCTTCCTGAGAGAAGACCATCCAATCTGATAATTGATTTGATATCAGGCTCCTCCCCTACCTGGGGAAAACTCTATCCCATAAACTGGGCCCAAGGTATTGTAATGAAGGTGTACCTTGATAAAAACTTAGCCAGAGGGTTTATATGTTAATCTAATTCCCCATGTTTTTCACCCATGTTCTTTGTAGGGAAAGCTGACAGCACCCTTAGACCAGTTGTTGACTTTATCAAGCTGAACGCCATAATTATTAAGAACCAAAATCTCTTACCATCCGCTGAGTCATTGACCAACCAACTTACTCACACCAAGGTGTTTTCTAAGCTAGACCTCTGCAGTGCATATAACCAGATATGTATTACCAAAGGCCATGAGTGGAAGACGGTGGTCTGCACTCCCTTTGGGCTTTATAAATACCTGGTAATGCCCTTTGGCCTGAGTAACGCCCCTGCAGCCTTTCAAGTCCTAATGAGTGAGGTACTCTTCCCTCTACTTGATGTCTGTGTGGTTGTCTACCTTGACAATATCCTGGTATACTCTCAGGACAAGAAGTCTCACACCACACACCTACAAGAGGTGCTGTGATTGCTCATTGACAACAGATTGTTCTGTAAGCTCAAGAAATGTGAATTTTTTGTCACATAAATTGAGTTTCTTGGATACAAGATCAACCCAGGTGGTTTTGTGGTTGCTCTTTCCAAGGTACAGGCAGTTCTGGACTGGCCTAGACCTACTACACGCACCAAGCTTTGCAGTTTCTTAGGCCTGGCAAACTTTTGCTGCAAGTTTATTAAGGATTTCTCCTCTACTGGTCTCCCTCTTACTCATCTTACCTCTGTAAGGTTCCCTGTGTCTGGTTTCCAGAAGCTGACCAGGCGTTTGAGCCCCTCAAGAAGCTGTTCACCTCAACCCCTGTTCTTCTTTGCCCAGACCCTGAGCACCAGTTTTTTTGGAGACAAATGCCTCTGACTTTGCCCTAGGAGGGGTGTTACTGTAGCTTGGGGAGGATAGTGAACTCTACCCTGTGGCGTTCTACTCCTACAAGCTGTTAGACAGAGAGATAAATTATCATGTATATGAAAAGAAACTATACGCTATTGTCAAATCCTTGGACCACTGGCGTCATTATTTGGAAGGAAGTAAATCACCAGTGCTAATCAGAACCAATCATAAGAACCTTCTTTAATTCACTGAGAAGAGGAAGGTTATCCCACGCCTGGCCCAATGGTCTATCAACCTACTTGCCTTTGACTTAAAGATCATCTACACCCCAGGACACCAGAACATAGTACCAGACACCATCAGTAGACAAGAGAATTTTAATGACCCAAGCCGGTCATATGGGAAACACAATGAACGCATCATACTCTTGGAAGACCAGTTTCTCTCCCACATTATGACTCTGTCTTATCTATCCACTCTGAACTAGGACATAATGACATCCCAACTCATTGACAAGGAGAACACTCCTATTGGCCTTACACTAAGCAACAGATCTTGGTTCAAGAATGGAAGCCTCTATGTACCAACCAACAAACATCAACAAACAATCTTGGAAAGTTTCCACAATTCCCCTCTCACAGGATATGGGGGAATACATAAAATAATCAAGAGAATCCAACAAAGATACTGTTAGCCCAATATGAAGAGATCAGTCACCCAATATATCTCCATGTGTGTGACATGCAGCCGCAACAAACCCTCCACAGTGAAACTTCAAGGACTACTTAAACCACTGCCTATACCTCCGCGCCCTTGGAACTCTATCTCCATGGATTTTATTGTGGAGCTTCCAGAAAGCAACAACATGGCTGGCATCTTTGTGATAGTAGATTGCTTAACAAAGTATGAAATCTTCACTCCCTGCAAGCACACTACTGCAGAAGACATTGCTAACATGCTCCTGACACATGTAATTGCCAATCATGGAATCCCCAACAACATCATTTCAGATTGAGGTACACAATTTACATCCAATTTCTGACAGTTCCTAATTAAGGGTGTTACGTGTTAAAACTCTTATATCCACCTCTTTTCATTCTCAAACTGACAGACAAACAGAACAAGTAAACCAAGTTCTGGAAGGCTTCCTCAGGAATTATGTAAACTTTCAACAGGATGATTGGGTACCCTTACTCCCTCTTGCCCAATTATGCTACAACACCAACCACCATGATTCTATCGGAGTATTTCTTTTCTTTGCCAACTATGGTTACAATCCTGATGACCTTCCTGATCCTCCAACCAAAGACACTATTCCTTCTGCGCACCAATGGGTGGCCTTATTACTCAAGAATAATCAGTGCCTCAAGAAACAACTAGAAAATTCCATTCTTCATTACAAGATCCAAGCTGATAAACATCAAAGAACCCCTGAAGACATCCAGGTGGGAGACTATGTTTTCCTCAAAGCAAAAAAAACTTAAACTTGACATCCTGGGCCAAAAGTTAGGTCCAAAAAAGATTGGACCCCTGTTGGTCATTGAGCAACGCTCTGAGGTTAACTTCTGACTCAAAATCCCTGAAGGTTCCTCTGCCCATGATGTATTTCACATCAGCCTCCTGACTAACTTCAAGGGTTCCTCATCTGACATTAACAACAAGAACCCTCCTCCAGTCATCTTGAACCATACTCCTGAGTGGGAAGTAGAAGACATCCTTAATCACTGCACCTCTTGAGACAAACATCAATACCTTGTAAAATGGAAGGGCTATGAGGTAGAATCCAACTCCTGGGAACCAGAAGAGAACCTAGAGAACACACCTGAAGTCCTCTCACACTACAAGGATACTCTGGAAGGGAAGGGCCTTCCTGGGGAGGACAGTGTCAGGGAATTCTTCCCTGGCTACATTAATTGTATGGATTATTCAATAGGTTATTCTTCATCACAAACAGTTGAAAACAATTCTTTTGATAATATGGATAACATGGTTTTCAAGCAGGACAGGGATCAAACCAAGAACCCTAAAAACAAGCCAAATGTTAACTTACAGTCAACTTATCAACTTATATTACCCTTTTATATTGAATTCAGGCTTTTAAACGGACTCCCTGACTTTGATTCTGCATCTATTTTTATATTAACTCAATAAGAGACATCACTATACGCTTGAAAGCTGATTGGCTGCCTCCAGCTTTCTTGCTGCTCTCTAATCCACTGTTATTAGTGGCATATACAGCTCTGTACCTCACTTTCATTAAGTTCCAGTATATACACTGCTTAATTGTTCCTGATCTTGAGGCTGGTTTCTTCTTCTTCTCTTTGAACTATGAAGTTACACAAACTCTCCAGTCCCAAATCAAGTCAAATATGCTAAAGGTATTAATCTCAAGCATTATCTTCATGAAAATCATTGGCAAATCCTCTCATATTTCAGAATCCTCTTAAATTGTTCCAGTCCAGTTTGAGTATTTAAGCTATCAGTTTTTATCATTTATACTTTTTCCAACAATAAAGACTTATTTTTACTCTACACCTGCCCACACTTATCTTCTTGTCCCTTATTTGAAACCATGAAAGGAATTCTATTCCTGCTCTGGTTTCTAGTTCTTCTGCTAACAGTTGTATTGGGTCTTGAAAACCCTACTCCCACCACTGACTGGCACAACTCTTTCCCCAATGATTCCCACCAGAAGGAGTCTCTGGCCAATGGGTGGTTCAAGTTTCCCTCAGGCCACTGAGGAAGGAAGTTCTATTATGGTTGTACTACCACTATTCCTCCTCCAGTTGAACCCCTGCTGGTTAGACCCAACACTTATTTTTACCTGTTGACATACCTGGTAGGGTATTACCTGTTGGGTTGGTTCAGCTCCATGATGAGTAGATTTGCCTATCTGGGTCACTTTGGCCACCTTGCCATGATCATGGTGCCCATTGGTTCAGTCTTTGCAGGACTTAACATAGGGGCTTTGGCCCACCAGATTGGGAACTTGTTCCCCCTCAAGTGGATCCCTGACAGGACCGAGGAGAGCCACCATCAAATAGGCTGTGCCGCAGACTGCAGCACGCCAAGCCATCCTGTCATTTGAGCCTTTGGGGACATACCCATTGCGCATTGACAAGGCAAATGCTGATTTGTTAATGTAGTAGAATTTGACTGTCCCCTTGGCTTTGAGGGCAGTGTGTCAACCGCCAGAATTAACTCATTCTGCAAGTTGACTTACTGAATGTTGACAAATTGTCAACATTCAGTAAGTCAACATTATTTTAGTATTTATCTACCAGAATTGGGCATTTCCAAAACTAAGCTAATTTTTTCATAGTAAATTATCAAGTCAGAATTGCAAAATTAAAAAGGAACAGGCATAATGTCAACACCATTTAAAAAAGGCTTATTTTTAAGCCAAAAAATCAATATAACTTACTATGAAATGTAAGTTTCTTTGTACTTTTACATTAAGCTTGACTCCAGTAAGTAATATCTGGATGTTGACACCAAATGAGAATCCATAAATTTCTTAATAAAATACACAATATTCTAAAAATAACTACTTTTTATACTTTATACTACTGTTTTTATTAAATATATATTAAGATAAGCATTGAATAAAGACATATGCTAACTTTCAGAGTGTTATTTGTATTATTTAGATATTTACTGTTATTTTAAACTCACTGAATAAACTATAGCTTTTTTCTGGAAGTCCACTTAAGCCAAAACGCATAAGTTAAAACTAAAAATTATATATGTATTTATAATGTCAACTTTGTGTCAAATTGATGTGTCACCTAAATTGCAACAAAGGGGTTTGGCTAAGAAAACAAAGTGACATAATTTAAGCAAGATTTAATAGGAGAGTTACTATAAAAGAACACTGACTTCCTGAATGTTGACACCTTCACTGGTTTATTAGTAAAACACTGCCGCTTAACAAAAAGCACACAACAATGGTATGATAATTCAGGCCAAAGTACCCAGGGCTGTACTTTAGACTTCCTTCTACAATCCCTATTATATTAGTTTTAATAAGTTACATATGCAAATCTTTAAATTTTTTAAATTTAAAAATAATTAATTTTGGCCTTAAAAAACCAACTCTGGAAAATATTAACTAAGCTTTATAAGTGATTTACATAGTGTTTTTCTAGTTTAATGCTGACTGTCAGTATGTTGACGTCAAAATTAAAGCGTTTTTTTATGCTGACAAACTAAACTAAATATTTTTGACTTTTGTGACTACCAGAATGTTGACTTTTTATTTAAACATGGTTTTTTTCTATTCTTTACTAATAAACTAGCTCTAAAATTACTTTCCATACTTCTATAAACTATTTAATTCATAATAAAAAATAAAACAAGTGATTAATATTTAATTTTATTCATGTTTCACATGATTATTCTTACTTTATGAACTATACTCTAATTATTGTAGGAAAAATTTTCCAAGAAGCCACAAAAGAACCCCAAGTCAACCAAGAAAGTGCCCAAAGCCTCTGGAAAGTCCTGAAATCCCTACCCCAACAAAAAATCAGCCAAAAAGCCCTCAAAGAAACAGAAGACAAAGGAGAAGATCCCAGACCCTGAAAGCAAAGAGCTCTCCCCTGACCCCTCCTCTTCTCCAAGCTAGTACTAATCAGAAGGAGATGAGGTTCCACTAAACAAGCAAGAAATAAAGAAGATACCCAAGAGTCCAGAACCCCAGTCAAGCCCAGATGAATCAAGCTCAAAGAATCAAGCCCCAAGGAATCAAGCTCATCCTAGTCCAAGAAGCGCAAGAATCCAACTCCAGATAATTCCCCTCCACCGCCCAACAAATCTGCACCTCCATCCTCTTCATCAAGTACCAATAAAGAAGATCCTGCTGATTATCTGTCTGACTATCATCAAGCACCAATTGGCTCATGGGATCCCCTAAAGGTTCACAATATATTTAACGTCAAAGGAGAGTTTAAGCTCCCAAAGAAGTTCCCTTGGGTTTTCCCTCTAATGTCTGTCAAAGGAGGTGCAAGTTTAGTCTGTGATGGCTATGTTTTTAATTGCAACAATCAGAAGAGATCAGGAAGAAGCAAGCATTATGTGTGTGAAGATAGAAGCATCACTGCCAGGATCAATACAGAAGGATGGGATAAAGTCACTAGTGAAAAAGGAGAGCACACATACAATACTCCAATCAATCTTATTGAAAAGCTTCTAAAGTGGTACCTCTATCAAATGGTTCTAGTCTTCAAAGACGTCAAGGCTTCTGATCTGGCAGTTAAGACCACCACACACCTAAGTAATGAGAACCTGAAGCTCATCCCTGACCGCAACCAGTTAGTGAATTACATATGTGACAAACACTGTGATCTATTCCCCCATAAGAAATCTGCCATGGTCCAAGGAGAGTTATTATTGACAGAGGAGTTAAAGATGTTCAATAGTGATGAGGTGTTCCTTTTATATGATGATGGGCCTACAGCAGAGGCAATAATTATATGCTATACTACACAACAGAACCTGGAGCAGTTAAGAGATTCAGAGACCTGGTTATGTGACAGTACCTTTGCAGTATGCCCCTGCCTTTTTACCAACTATGGGTTGTACATTCCCTTATTGAAGGCAAGGTGCTCCCATTTTCCTACTTTCTGCTTCCTGGGGCAACAGAAGAGATCTACACAAAGGCTTTTAAAATTCTTCAGGAGGGCATCAAAGCCCTAACCAATAATAAAAAGAGTCCCCCTGGCCATAACACTAGAGCCAATCCAGATGATGATGAAAAGGATGAAGCCACCCTTGCTGCAGAACAAGAAGCTCATGATAAAGCACTTGGCCCTTCAACTATAATCATGGACTATGAAACTGACCAGTATAACACTTTTTTAAACACCTTTGATGTAGAGGTCCAGGGGTGTTTTTCCATTATTGACAAGCTTTCAACAGGCAACTAAAGGGTCTACCTGAGCTCAGCAAGCTCCACCGTCTAGATACATCAGGAAAGTGCAAGTTCTTAATTCAGCAGTTTGTAGCACTAGCCTTTGTAAAGCCAGAGCATACTGGACAAGCCTTTGACCTCCTATGCCAGGATTCATATGCCAAGAAACATGAGGATGCCTTCTATCCTTTCATTGAATATTACAAACCACAGTGAATTGGACGTAAGGTCACTAAGGCTGGAGCAAGCCCAGAGCCAAAGCCAACTGGAACTGCTATCAGGCAGTTCTTAAGGATGAGATGAAAACTGCTTCATCTTTGGAGGGCTGGCATAAGCATATCAAGTCCTCTTTTGAATCAAGCCCAGATACAACACCTTCTATGAGCACCTCAAAGTCCAACAGAAGAAGACTGCTGCATCCATCAGAGATATTGAGAACCGCCCATCCAAGAAAAAGAGAACCACCAAAGAGAAATAATATCAAGAGAAGATCAAGGACATTGTCAAGGCCAAATATAAGCTTTCAGAGATTGGGGAATACATCAAGAAGATTGTCACAGTTCTTAATGGCAACCAGGTGATCACAGTCTAGCTTTTAATTAAATTTATTGATTATTGCTTAATTTTATATATAGTTCTTATATGTTAAGTATAATATTTTTAAATAAATAATTATTCTAAATAACTCATTAATAATTTATGATACTGTTTTTATAAAATCATTGATTTTCTATTGATAGTTTGATGCTTTAGACTGTATTACATGGCCTATATTGGTATTTTACTAGTAAATTATATGTTTGTTGTAGTTTTCAATATAGAAAAAACTTTATATTACTGTTTCTGATTATTATATTTTTCTATAATACGTGAATTTTTTATGTAGTATCTTTTTGTGTATTGGATTTTTTTTGTTTTTATAAGTGGGAAAAAATTTATTATAGTAAAGATAGCTAATTTCATAGTGAATTATTTTTGAAGTGTATTTTTATGAATTTTTTTAATTAACATGTATAATTTTTTATAAACTTTCTAAAATCTATGTTGTCACATTACCCTAAAAAGTATCTTGAAGCTTAATTTTTATTAAGTAAAATGTTCAGGAAACAGGTTTCTGCTTATTAAAAAAGTGTCAACATTTAGTAGTCTGCATGAGTTAAAACTTAATTATGACTTTTCAATGCTGTTGACATTAAAGTATTTTTAATTCTTATTGTTGACATATAGTAAGTCAACTTGTGGAATGAGTTAATTATGGCGGTTGCTGGCAGTGTATGCCTCAGAGTATTTTTTCCAGGTCACAATGCTGGCTGGGCTATTACAATTGTAGGGGTGTCGTAAATTAGGTGCATATTAGAATGGTCAAGGCTATCAGTGGAATTAATCCTGGTAGTCAAGGCTAATTGATTTGCACCCAAATCTGTTGGATCTGACGGACTTGCAATTCCAATTGTATCTTGGATGTTACAATGATTTGGCCAACCTGTTACATCCAGTTGGATCAAGTTCAGGAACTGAAAGCAGCTTCTGTAATGGGCAGCTGTAAGCTGCAGCTACTCTGGGGTAATGTGCATCCACTCTTCTCCGTTGGATTGTCTGGATCATCCCAAGATAGAAAGAACATGGATGCAAGAGCCTGATGGACACCAGAAGATCCTGTAATGTTCCTGACAATGGTGCAGGTGTTAATAACACTCCTGCATCCATCGTGCAGCCAGTATAGTATATAAACTTCCCTTCTTTCTAAATAAACATATACCTTTATACTTTCACACATTACCTACTTGCTTTTACACTCTACTTAGTTGTTACCTTAGATTTAAGGGTAAAGACTTCAGAGTCTTTAAGACTTGTGTTAATTTTTGCTTAGGCCTATTGCTATACTCTACCAAGCAACTATAGATGTTAACCCTAAGATGTCAACCAGGCCCAATCCACAACATTGGTGCTCACTTTAATATTTATTCTACCAGATATGCCAAACCTGCAGGACACCCCCGCTATAGTCCTGTTTCAGCCCTGGGAGGGAATAGCTCTCTCCCTGACTTCTACTTTGGTGAAGATGTACTTGTCTTCTTATATAAAGTGGAAACCTTTACTGTTGGTTATACTGAAGAGCAGAAGATCAAATATCTGCTCAACAGCTTGTGTCAAAATTCCTTTGATACTATTATGCCCTACCTTGGCTTCAGTTACTCCTATCAGTACCTCCAAAGAGTGATAAAGAAAAAACTCCACTACCCACAAGGTTGTACCAAAGCCAGCCCCCTCAATGGTTTGAGAAGCACTAGCACACCTCAGGACTTCCACTTGGATGCTTCTGAAAAC
Organism: Entomophthora muscae; assembly: GCA_014839935.2. NCBI lineage: Eukaryota > Fungi > Entomophthoromycota > Entomophthoromycetes > Entomophthorales > Entomophthoraceae > Entomophthora > Entomophthora muscae. The sequence goes on from QTSX02000874.1 coordinate 99,376, forward strand.
TCTAATGGTTCCAAAAATAGCCCTGAGTCACCCAATACTCCTATTGCTGGATCATTGAACAAGGTTAAACATCCTGATTCTTTGGATTGTGAAGTCAATCAAGTTAGTGAGGCTCAATACCTTGCAGAAAAGGATCAAGTGGAATTTGTAGAGAATATCTTTGAACCTAAAGAATTTTTTACTGAAGTGGAGCCCACCAAATCACCAATCATTAATGAAGAGTACAGTGAAAAGAAACAGGATTTGGTCCATGAAGTAAACTATATGGAGGTGCTAATCAGCAAGGATAAAGGTACATCCTTGGCTGCACCTATAGCATTAATTTCTCTGGATCTGTTGGAACCCTCTCCTGTTGATCATCTTATCAGAGTTGAAGATTCAGCTAAGGATGATGATGTTGTCCTCCATGAAGTTAATATAGTTGGACTTCATACCTTCCAAAAGCCTCCTCTCTCTCTGCCTGAACCTTTGCCTCCTGAAGATCCTGGAACTGCCAAGCCCTTTCCTATTGGAGCTGGAGATTGCTTCAAAGATGAGAAAGTCTCTGAAGATGATGAGGCTTTACAAGAAAAGAAAGTAGTAGAACTGCTAATCAGCCAAGTTGAGTACAGATCCTTGGCTGAAAATGTAACAGTACCTCTCCTTTCTCTACCAAAATCCTTGCCTCCTGAAAAACCAAGCTTCATCCTACAGCCTCACAACAAATCCTGTTCAAGAAAAGGAATTGAAGATAAATGGCTTTCTAAAGAGTATCACTTGGAATCTTTTGGAAGCCTTGCCCTGATTGAAGTCAACCCTGGACAATTCTCTTCCCCTGGTATCACAGATGAATATACCCAACCTGGACCATTTCCTTGTGAAGATCATTAATTTTGTGCTAAAGTTGATCTGACTAGAGCAAAAGTCTGTTCTGATGACATGGGAGACTTTAAGGATAATGAAGTACCTTCTCTAACAAAGCCAGAAGAGATAAGATGCAGCCAAGATAAGGATCAATCATTGATTCCCTTGTCCTCTGAGTGTTGTAGCAAAGATGAAGAGACTGAGAAAGATCTTCAAGAAGTGGAATCAGTAGTATTTCCAATCAGTCAAGTTGAGAAATAATCATTAGTTGAAAAGATAGTAGTGCCTCCCTTTTCTCTGCCTGAACCTTTGCCTCCTGAAGATCCTGGTACCAACCCACATGGATCTTCTTTCATCCCTCTTCTTGCTCTACCCCATTGTAAAAAAGACTCTAAGGCTGAATTTCTCCACCCCGATGAGATGCAAGAGCCCCAGAACTTACCTCTGCCTACTGTTGCCCTTGTGTCCTCTATTACTGATGAGCTTTATGACAAACTACTGGTTGACCAATCTTTGTGGGAGGAAGAGCCCACTGAAATACAAAGTGTTCTTAAGAAGCTTTCAGTGGACACCAAAGTTAAAGATGGTCAACTCTTTAAGCTCTACAAGGATAACTGGTTACCATATGTATGCCTCTCACTCAGAACAGACTCTGTAGTTGCCTCACAAAAAGCTACAGGACATGGAGGAATACAAAAGACCCTTGCTCAGTTACAGAAGCATTGCTACTGGAAACCATGCTTGCCTTCTGAGGTTCAGGAGAACTACATCATCCACATTAAAGAAGAGGTGATACAGTTCACCAGTATGAAGCTTGGATTGATCATCATCTCATCTGCCTTCCAAGTTGCCCTTGATGAACTGAAGAGAACAATGATATGTGCCTCTTTTTTATATCTTATCCTCCTCAAGACCTCTATTGAACATAACATTCTCATCCTCACAGACATGGATTATGTACTGTCTCAACAAGAAGAGAGTAGCTATGGACTCTCCATTAGTCATTGCTCTGAAGTTCCAAACTTCTATCAAAGAAGCTATCCTATGGTTGGAATAAAACGCCTCCCTACTGAAGCAGATCCAGATGAGAAGATTGCCCTGTACTATTCTGGTAATGCAACACAAAAGGAAGACTGCCTCTCAAGACTGCCAGTCATTGCCCTTGTTGCTTTTGTACATGATGAGATGCACTTTAACCCACTGACTGACCTATCTTTGTGGGGGGGAGGAGATCATCACAGCACATTCTGCTCTAGAGAACTCTTTGGTGAGTGTAAATATAAAGGATGATTGTCTATTCATAGAATACAAGTACCTAGGGATAGCTAACATATCCTCCTCCTTGCAACTGGACTCAGTGATTGTTGATCAAGGACCCACAGGACGTGTTTCCATACAGAGAGTGCTATCCAAACAGTATCACTATCAGGAATTGATGACCTCCCACAACAACAAGACCACAAATGCATGTAATGGATTGCTCTATCATCCTGCCATGATACTTAACATTAGGTACTGCAGAACTGCTGACAAGCCACTCCTTCAACTCTCTCATAGACAGCCACCTGACTTGCCTTGCTGCCTGCTCTCCCTAATGAAGCCTAGATTGTCTGTCACCCCAGAAGCCTACCTCTAGAAGTTGCCCTGGGTCTTGATCAATACAGAGGCTGAAGCCTATCATGCCAAGTTGAACATCAAGAAGAAGGATGTAGACCACGCTTCTAATAGCCACCCTACCCTCCCCTTGTACAAGGTGGGTGATGATGTATACTTCTATAGTAATATAGAGTATGGATGTGAGAACACACTTGTCATGCTATGGCAAGGGCCTATTAAGGCCAACCAGAAAATGGATCCTGTGAACTACACTAAGGATCCAAATACTGGCCACTTGATTACTAGAGTATACACTCAATACATGTGTGCTGCTCCTAGTACTCATGAGTAAACTCCCTTTAGGACAACAATCTGGAAAAAGAAAACCTAATGAAAAAATGCCATAGGTTGTTGTCCAGATTGCAGAGAAAAAAAAGGAATAAGGCAATATACAGTGAAAAAGGCTTTATTGGAATGATTACCTTATATATGCAGCCCTTGAGTCCAGTACCCTCTATTTATAACCTTTGCCCATTCTAGTGATGGAAAATGTCATAAATTAGGTGCATATTAGAATGGTCAAGGCTATCAGTGGAATTAATCCTGGTAGTCAAGGCTAATTGATTTCCATCCAAATCCGTTGGATCTGACAGATTTGCAATTCCAATTGTATCTTGGATGTTACAATGATTTGGCCAACCTGTTACATCCAGTTGGAACAAGTTCAGGAACTGAAAGCAGCTTCTGTAATGGGCAGCTGTAAGCTGCAGCCACTCTGGGGTAATGTGCATCCACTCTTCTCCGTTGGATTGTCTGGATCATCCCAAGATAGAAAGAACATGGATGCAAGAGCCTGATGGACACCAGAAGATCCTGTAATGTTCCTGACAATTGTGCAGGTGTTAATAACACTCCTGCATCCATTATGCAGCCAGTATAGTATATAAACTTCCCTTCTTTCTAAATAAACATATACCTTTATACTTTCACACATTACCTACTTGCTTTTACACTCTACTTAGTTGTTACCTTAGATTTAAGGGTAAAGACTTCAGAGTCTTTAAGACTTGTATTAATTTATGTATAGGCCTGAAACCATACTCTTCCAAGTTAGCACTATAGACATTAATCCCCAAGACGTCCAAAGGCCAAATTCACAACAAGGGGGATACCCCAAGCTTTTTCCAGGAAAAGTGCATTCCCTTGAGCAGATGGTAGTAAAAGGAAATTGAGGCCTCAACCCCAAAAGTAGATTTGACCATGGCCTGTATATTTGCCAGTTCAATATGACAATCTCAGGTTAACCACTGGCAGATTGCCCATTTGTGCTCCTTGGTGAGCATAGTGGAAACGCACAAGTATTTCTCTGCGGCAAGGACTCAACCAGTGTTGATGAACTTGTTGAAGGTCTTGCTGGTGTACTTGGGATCCACTCCAACAAGGGCCGCAGCCGCCTTGTAATTACCAGATTCCTGCATTAGCTTAAGAAGAATGATGTGTTTGATATCAGAGATGTGCTTCTGGGCAGGTATTTTGGCGGTGGGGATTGACTTGTTGGCATTAGGCACAACACAGGGCATGGGTACCTTGGTGTAGAAGGATGCAACTTTTTTGAGCACTAACTGTCCCTCATTGGTTTGATAGAACTGGGGCCCCTTGTCATCCTCCTGATTGCCATCACTGACGTAAGGCTTGTAACTAGTGTCAAGCACAGGCTGAACCTTCTCCATCATGGCTGACGGGACCAACTCTTGGCAGTACACAGCATCAAACACATACAAAGTAAGTTCTTCCTCCTTGTTTCTAACCATTTTGGTAGTGGTGATCTTGGTGGGCTTCCAGGTCAGCTTGGGAACCAAGGGTTGATGCTCTGCACCCTAGCAGCTTGTGCTCCTTGAACTGGCTGTGTCAGTGCAGCATCACTATTGAACTATCCTCTCTCATCTCCTTCCTGAGTAGGAACTTGGGTTGCACTAACTCTGTAATTTTACCCGCAGGGGCAACCACAACCGCGGCACACAACATGTGTAATTTACTCTATTGTTGTGTTCCTTCCATTTTACAATTTAATAAAATACTAAATAAAATTCAATTACATTACTCTATAATTTTAATTTTTGCTTTTATCTGAATATGGATATTTAATTAACATTCCCCCCAATATCCCAATTATAGATTTTTTGTTTTTTAATTAGTTGTTTTTGGTTTTACAACACCCATTTTATAATACTCAAAAAAATCCACCCATTTTCCCATATTTTACTGCCAAATTCAAACACCCAACACAATATTTTTAAAATTTGTGTTTCAGATTGTGTGCCCTATTTTAAATACCTTGGTATCATTCTTGAGTACAGTTCATTGCACACAACATTTGAGTTATTTTGTTTACATAGTGAGTTGATATTATGTTTTGTTTTTGGATTGAGTTTTGACACACCGCGCTTGGGTGTATTTTGTCACCAATTCACATAGTAAACATATGTACACTGAAAGTCAACTCACATCATTTTGTTTGTTAATCAATGTATTTTGGATTGTATTTTGAATGGCTTTGCTTTGTGTGTGAGCCCTTTGTTGCTGTGCTGACCCATTTTGCCCATTAACGCCAAAAATTCCTGTTAACAGAGTGTATATTTTAACCTGATGATTGGAATTTTCTTAAATCTGAAATCATTTTGTTTAAATTTGAGGTATTTTCAGTTGTTGCCATAGCTTCTAAAACTACTGTATTGTAATCTTGTTTTTATTTTCATACTTTCATATTTTTCTTTTTTTTGCTTTTAGGAGAGAGTATTTTATTGCAGTTGAGTATTCACTCATTTATTTTTTACTATCTTTATAAATTTTTGCTGGTTCTTTTTTTGTAAACTGGCTTGTTTCAAGAGAATTTTATAGGAGTTTTTTTAATTATTTTTTTGATAATTTCTTTTTTTAATAGATAGTTATTATTTTTTGTCTTTTTTGCTTAAGCTTACATTTTTATTTTTATTTATTTTTCTTGAGTATTCAAACTCACTTTTTGTTATATTAAACCTCGTATCATTAAGCTCTTTTAAAGAGTAACTGGAAGTAACCAGAGATTGCAAGTGTCAGGTAATCCTGATCTACCAGAGTTGACTGATCCATATTCTCATCACTAAAGCTATAGGCTAACAATAGACAGGCCACAACCAGATGTGAGACCTCTTTTCCAGAATATGGAGAAATTATATCAAGACTGTTATAGTTTACAATACAGAAGACACCTGAGACATTCTGAGTCTCAGGTCATGGGTCAATCCAGGAGCTTCTATAATTAGATGCTAGGCATTCTGGATCCCAAAATAGACACAAACCCTCCCTATGGAAAGAGGACAGAAAATTACAAACATCCTGTTTCACTGAGAAATGAGATGGAAACCTGCTCATGCAAGTTTTGTGCATTAGACTGAGCACAAGATGGGACCCCGTCCTATAGAAGTCAACTTAGTTGGTCTCAACTAAGTCAAGGGATATCCAGGATGAAGAGGAAGAAATTAGCAGCCTAGGATATTACCTCATTCCAAAACCTTATTCAGGTTTGAAACCCAACTCTGGGGGTGAAACTAGTAGCTTGGGAATGATAGGCTAGCTAGTAAGAGTTATTCTGTCAGGGAATTCTTCACTGGCTATATCCATTTTATGGGGACCTTGGCACCAAACACCAAATCAAAGGTAACCAACAACCAAGTTTTAGACACCAATTATAACTCTTGGGTTGACCCATATGGGAATCAAACCCAAAACCCTAAGCACAAGATAAATGTTAGTCAAAACTCAACCAGTACACATACATTACCTATTTATTATAGCCAATTCATTTGGTTTTTGCTTTTGAATTCAAAACAACTTTGAAAAGGTTAGCAGGTTAATAAGCAATCTCACTTACTGCTGTCAAGTTTATACTTCTGGGAAGTATAATAGACAAAATAAAGGGGAAGATTAAGAAGAAAATGATACCTTATTGAATATGAATATAGGTTAATATATAGTATCATGATAAGCCACCTGTTGTCCATGTATGTCATGGAGGTCATGGGGCTTATCTGAGTAATGTTCCTCTTGAGTCACAAGGCTTAATCAAGTTGTGTTCTGTTTAGGACCTGGATGGAGTGATCCCTGTCATAGATGGTTAACTAATAATGGTTCCACTGGTTTATTGACTGGGCAGTGAACCACTCAGTGAGCTGCTCAGTGATTTACTCGGGGCGTTAATTCACCAAGAGGGAGTAATCAAAGATGTTGCGATATCTTCCCCTGGGGTGCTGGAAGGCAGAGCCTTGGGAATCTTTTTGAGGGTATCTGGTATACAGGCTTGGTACTGATCCAGTTTGGCGTTAGGAACAGGGAGTCCTGAATTTTGTTGGGCTGCTCTTGCCTTACATAAATGAAGCCAATCATGATGCATGTGTTTTAGTTCAGTTCAAGCTCCAATCCCTTTGATCATGTAGGTGTTATTGGGCTTCACTTCCATGATAATGCCTGGTCCACGTAACCCTGGGTCTAATTTGTGTTGGTTGTGGTTGACAACCCAGATCTTGTCTCCGACTTGGAACCTTTCTTGTTGCAATGGAATTGCTTCTTGCTGAACCCTTTGTTGTTCCATCATCTCTTGGTCTTTTCTGGCTTGTATTACTTTTGAGTAATTGCTTTCTGGTATCTTTTTTGGGAGTGGCAGTCGTGGTCCTGTGGTTGTACTGACAAGTGAAGGTTTTTGACCATAGACAAGTTCATAAGGGCTTTTGCCCGTATTGCAGTTGACTTGTGCTCTTCAGACCATAAGGGCGGTTGGTAACATATCAACCCAGGCTTTTGGATTGTTGGTAGACAACTTACTGAGGGCTTCCACTAGAGAGCCATTTAGTTGTTCTACATGTCCATTTGCTTGTGGGTGATATGGGCTGGCTGTGACATGTTTTATTCTATTTTTAGCAAGGTAGATGTTGGTGTCAATAGATTTAAGTTCAGTGCCTCCATCTGTGATTAAGAGGTCAGGCTTTCCAAACTTAGCTATGATTTCTTTGCCAATGAATCTTCTCACGTCATTGCCTTTGTGCTCTTTTGTGGCTTGTGCTACAGGCCATCTGGTTGCATAGTCAATGGCCATGATGATGTACTTCTTGCCTTTGCTTTTACCAGGCATAGGTCCCACAATATCTAACAACCATACCTTGAAGGGCTGTGTGATGGATACGGGTACTACTGACTTGGGTGGAGCTTTGGTTTGGGTGTACTTTTCACAGACCTCACATTGTTCCAGTACCTCTCTGATATCATCTAGCATATTGGGCCACCAGTAGCAAGTCTTGAGATATTCATGCAAGTTTCTGCTACGGGTGTGTCCCAAGTCTCTGTGATAACGGAGAATTGTGTCAATCTTTTATGTTGACAGGACGTAGGATACAGTGTCATCATTTGAAAGGATTTGGTGAAGGGTACCATATACGTTTTTGAACAGATGTTTGTTCTTGAGAACTTTCTCTTGGATGTTCATTGGTGTGCCAGGTGAGAATCCTTCCTGGAGATTCCCCATGATTAACATGGGCCAGTTGGGGTTGCCATCAGTGCTTAGGATGTGTTTATTGTATAGCCTTGATAGGGCGTCTGCAGTAAGCATCTCTCTGCCTGGCTTGTATTTGATTTGCATGGGATATCTCTGTATGAGACTCATCCATTCAGCTTTTCTTCTTGACAGGTGTTGTTGTGTTTTAAAGAATACCAACAACTTGTGATCAGTGAGCACCTTGAACGTCTGGGCTCCTTCTAGATAATATTGCCATTTCATGAGGCAGTGTATGATGACAACCAACTCCTTGTTGTGTATAAGGTATCTTTGTTTGCTGTCTGATAGCTTTCTGGATTCATATGCCACTGGTAGGAAGTCTTTCTGGGCCGTTTGGATATGGAGGACTCCTCCTATGGCATAATCAGAGGTGTCAGTTTCCAGCTCATAAATGCCCTTGCGGTTTGGGTATTGCAAGATGGGGGCGGTGATCATGTGTTTCTTCGATTGGCGGAAATGTTGATCTTGTAAAGGTGTCCAGAAAAACTTGGTTGTTTTCCCTGTGATGGCTGATAGAGGGGCTGTAAGGGCGCCCCAGTCAGGGATGAACCTGCATACATAGGCTATCATTCCAAGAAAAGTGTGGAGTTCACTCTTGTTCCTTGGGGCTGGCATTTCTGTTATGGCGCGTATTTTGTCTGGATTGGGTTTGATGTCATTTTTGCTAATGATATGACCAAGGAAGGGGAGTTCAGTTGAGAAGAACTTGCATTTGGACAGTTTGGCAATTAGTTGGTTTTTCTGTAGGGTACAGAGGACTGCACGGAAGTCTTCCCAGTGTTGTTGTAGGTTGGGGCTGTGAATGATGATGTTGTCCAGGTAGATAATTGCTCTTTTCCCAATGGGTTCCTTGAATACTTCATTCATGAAGATTACAAAGGTGCTGGGAGCGTTTGTCATGCCAAAGTTGAGGACAACACATTCAAAGGATCTGTATTTAGTTTGAAATGCAGTCTTTGGAATGTCTTTAGGTTTTAGCAAATTTGGTGAGATCCTGCTGTCAAATCAATTTTTGTGAAGATTTGGGACCCCCCCAGGGCATCAAAAAGGTCATCAATTAGGGGCAGGGGATACCTGTTCTTTATTGTGACCTTGTTGAGGGTCTTGTAGTCTGTGACTAGGCGGAGGCCTCCATCTTTCTTTGCCACAAAGAAGACAGCAGCACCAAAGGGTGACTTTGAAAGTCTGATGAGGCCTTTTTTGAGTGCTTTGTCAAGGTAGGCCTTTAGAGTGTCGTCTTCCTGTGGTGTGAGGCAGTAGATGGGTTGCGCCTTGGGTACGCTACCTTTCAGGTTGATCTCATGTTGTATGCCCCAGTCAGGGGGCAGCCCGGGTAGTAATTCTTGGAATACAGAGGGAAATTCATTGACTAGCTGGTCCCTAATTGGGTTTTGTTTGTGCTAGATTTCTGTGTTTTTGAAGTGAATGACTTCATATGTACATGTGCTCCAATCAATTTTGCTGATGTCAGTTTCTTTTTCCATTTTCATTATTTTTACAAATATGTGGTCCCTCATGAGGGTGTTGAGATGTGTCAGGTACACGTGATGGTGGACTTTTCCTCTCTGGATAGTGAGGGTGGCACTGTCCCAGTCTATGTGAGGCTTTGTCTTTTGCATCCAATCTAATCCAAGTATGACATTGTACTTGTGGGTTGGAATGATGGGGCCACTTATTGTTGTTTGGACGTCTCCAACCTGGGCCCAGAAAGATCTGGTCTTATGGGTAACTGGTGTGCTGTGGTTGTCTGCCATGATGACTCTCTTGATGTTACTTCAAATGGTAGGTAACTTCATGAGGTTGGCAAAACTCTTGTTAATGAGTGATTGGTTGGATCCAGTGTCAAATAGTGCTGTGCCCTGGTATCTGCAAAAATGGAAAGGATAGGTAAGGAGTTTATTTCCAGATTGGGTGGCAAACAGTAGAGGATTGCTGAAGGGAACCTGGATCATGGTGATTGAGTCCACATCCTGTTCTCTGTACAAGTCTTGTGAAGAGGGGGAGGGCGGCTTGCCTAAGCACTCCCTGAGCTTTTCCCTCCTTGTTGGTATCTTTGGTGCTAGCCTGGTTGGCTTGTGCAGTGCAATTCCCGTGTCAAGGTTGGGTGTTGGTGGCTCAGTTGTTTTGCTTATTGGGGCAAGACTCACTCTTAACTGTGGGGTTTTTCTTGCGTTTGTTGGAGATGTGAAGATTGTCAGACTTCTGAGCTGCGTGTTTTCTCTCTAAGGATACATCCTCAAGGTTTTGGCAGCGGGTCATGTTGAACTGGCGTCTAATATGGGTAGGGAGGCCATTGTAGAAGTCCATGCATGGCCTATGTTCATCAAAGTTGATGGTGTTGGGTGCGCAGTCATGTAGTCCTTTTTATGTGGCAATGTATTTCTTGATGGTTCCTGTCATTTTGAAGGTTCAGAGTTTGGTCATAATCATCACGTCTGAATCTTTCATGGAGAATTTCTTGAGAAATGTGGCTTTGAACATTTCCCAGTTTTCTTTCTGGTCAGGATGTTGAGCCAGCCATTTGGTAACAAAACGCAAAGCAGTTCCTGTGACGTGGAGGAAAATTTTGCTAACTCAAAGTCTTTGGGGGTACTCCACTTGTTTGAACTTGCTCTCGGTGCTGTTGATCCAAAGTAAGGCGTTCTCACGGCGTAGCCCTGCAAAGGTTCTAATCTCAGCAGTATGTAAGCGCTGAAACACTATATTGGGTATATCAGGTTGCATAGGTGCTGTTGTGGCTGGCGTGGTAGGGAACAGTTTGCGGGTTTTAAGAGTGTTGTACTGGTCAATGGGTACAAGGATATTATTGTGGATGACAAGGCCTGGGAGGACGTCTTGTCCTACTTTGTAATCTCTCTAACTGTTAGGAAGTGACATTGCTTGGGTTCTTTTCTTGGGAGGAATTTTTCCTTTGAGTTGGGTAGGTATGGATAACCTACCTGTGCTACCACTGTCAAGTTTATACTTCTCGGAAGTATAATAAACAAAATAAAGGGGAATATTAAGAAGAGAATGATACTTTATTGAATATGAATATAGGTTAATATATAGTATCATGATAAGCCACCTGTTGTCCATGTACGTCATGAAGGTCATGAGGCTTATCTGAGTAATGTTCCTCTTGAGTCACAAGGCTTAATCAAGTTGTGTTCCATTTAGGACCTGGATGGAGTGATCCCTGTCATAGATGGTTAAGTGATAATGGTGCCACCGGTTTATTGACTGGGCAGTGAACCACTTGGTGAGCTGCTCGGCAATTTACTCGGGGTGTTAATTCCCCAAGAGAGAGTAATCAAAGATCTTGCAACACCACTGCAATTCTGATTGGCTGAGAAAACTGTGGCTGACGCTTGAGGACCTGCTCTACCTATCTTTAGTTCAAGCTCCGTACTTGATTCTCAGTGATTTCTTGCATAATAACTGCTTAATTATGATCAACATTGTGGTTTATTCTTGAATCCTTTATACACACTATATTATCATGCATATTATTAAGCTTTAGCTTTATCAGCACATGAAACAGGTATTTTTTAAAATCATAAATTTCATGTAAATCTCTCTTATCCTCCAATAACCACTTAAATGTTTGAGCCTCTATTTTGAGGGTATTTAAGTGAGCATTCCTTATCATTCTTACTTGTTTCAACAATAAAGATATTTTTCTATTCTACACTTGCCTACAATCATCTTCTGTACCCCTCTTTGAAACCATGAAAGGAAGTCCATTCCTGTTCTGGTTTCTAGTTTTTTTGCTTTTTGTGGTATTGGCTCTTGAAAATCCAACTCTCAACACAGACTGAACCAATTTTTCTCCTGATAATTCCCACCAGAATGAGTCCCTGGCAAATGGCTGGTTCAAATACCCCTCAGGTCTCTGGGGAAAAAAGTTTTAATACAACCAGTTCACAACTTTACCTCCACCTGTGGAACCTTCCTTGGTGAGACCAAATGCCTTCTTCTACCTGCTGTCCTACCTAGTTGAATATTACTTATTGGGTAGGTTTAGTACAATGATGGGTTGGTTTGCCTTCCTTAATCACTTTGGTTGCCTAGCAATGGTTACGGTTCTTATTGGTTCAGTTATTGCAGGCCTTAACTTAGAGACTTTGGCTCATCAGATTAGGAGCTTGTTCTCTCTCAAGTGGGTCCCTGACATATCCACAGCTAGACACTAGTCTGGCTGCTATCTTTACGCTATAAAAAGCCCTTTCAAGGTCACTTGAAAGGCAGACAAATAAGAATCATCAACATTACTACTAAACCAAATAGTAGTAATATCAAGTACAATAAGAGTTTATTATTGATACTTTCAGAATCTTGCCAAACCATCACAGCCAGTGTCACATCCCAAAGACCACAGGACTCCCCCTTTACTTGGCTCCAGTAACAACAGAACTCCTCCAGTTGCTGCACTTACACACACTAATTGGAAGCACATCTGTCCCCATACATATATCCCAATCTCAACATGCATAATACTTTTAATAAAAATAAAAAAAATTTTCTCCAAGAATGCAAAATCTTGACATGGTCAAAATAATTTTGATCTCTGATTGTATAACTTTTTTACATGTTCACTATCATATTTTTTATAGATTGCTTCAGAATATGACTGGTTTATTTTTGTTTTGAATACAGGATACTCTTATTTGCTGTCTTATTTTCAGAATTCTGTATTTGATTTTAATTTTGTGTGATTGACTATTTTTGTAATCCATACCTAGATAAATGAAACTTTTATTGAGTAAATTGACATTTAACTAGAACCAGTTGAAATTTGTTTAGTGCTGAATTAATCTGTTCTGAACAATTTTTGTTTATACCAACAGGTTAAAAAACTATTACAGTAAAAATATTTTTTATAATAAAGAGTGTTTTTACATAGTATAATGAAATAAATTGCTTTTTTATCCTGATTTTTATTGGTCACATCATATTTTTTATTGTATTTTTGATATCTTTGGGGTTAAATTATGCTATATTATGTGCATTGTATATGTTTTATATTTTACTACTGTAGTAGAAATATTTTTATAGTAAATAGTGTTTTTTACATAGTTTATGAGAAATAATTATGTTTCATCCTTATTCTTATTAACTAAGATATATTTTTATTGTATTTTTGAAATCTTTGGGGTTAATTTATGATATAGTATGTGCATTTTTATTTTTTATATTTAAAATGTTTAGAATATAGTGTACAATTAATTAAAAAGTGTCAACATCTAGAATACAACATTAAAATTGAAAATTGAATGCTGTTTTTGAATTTGAATTTAATTCTGCTCCCTTTATAAAAATCGAAATCGAAATTTGAATGCTGTTTTTGAATTCGAATTTAATTATGTTCCCTCTATAAAAATTAAAATCGAAATCATAAACTTGCACTTAACTTTAGTGCCAACATGTTTAATGTCGCCGACGCATCCAATAGGCGCATTGAATAGTGTTATCAGCCTAATTAAGATGTAAAAGTTGGAAATAATTTACAAGCAAAACAAACTAAATAGCCTTCCAACAACTCGGCAGGGATATAAAGAAAATAAAGCAATGGGGCTTTGTATAACCATGTCTATCTTTTAGACGATTATCCTCCTCATACACCTACTGCTTGGTCTCCAAGATGACAACAACAGAATACCTACTACATGGTTAAAAAATATAAACCCCTCATCAAACTACCAAGAACCTTCCCGCAAGAAGCCATGTCTGAGCCCATCTGAGTTTGCCAAAAGCCTAAAAACCCAAGCTAGCAGAGAAGTTAATGATTATCCATGCAGACTTAAACTCCAGAAGTAGCTCATGAGGATTAAGCAAGGCATCCACCCTAAAAGACTTATCCACCCCTATATATTTACATGGAGTACACAAGAACCTCTCGTTAGCTCATTCTCTCTCTGATACCCACAAAGCATCTGCTGAAACCTGCACTTCTGAAATGGGCTTCCTCCGCCAAGTAAACCTAAGTTACCTCCAATAAAAATATTAATTTTAATATATTTAAGTTCTTTTAGCTAAAAATATCAGATACTATTTTACTATGCTATAATACTAACTAACTTTTATTTTTGATTTGTAAAGTGCTAACTTTGAATTATTATATTTGAGTTGCCCTTCACAGGAAAGAAGCCCAAAAACAATTATTTTTTGATAATAGGTTTAAAGGTTAAAACAAAAGTAAAGATCAGTAAAAACAAATAATTATTAATAATTATACTTTTGAAATGAAAGAAAACCCCTGAAAAAGACTAGGGTTTTATTAAAAGAAAGTTACAGTTTTTTAATTTTTTATATTAAAGATAAATTAGTTAAACTTCAGAATGATAGAGTAATTCAATAATTTAGATTAATTGGTTATTAGCATGGCATGAGTAAAGTAGTTTTCAAGGTTGTGAAGATAATCTAAATCAATTCAGCTTATAACATAATAAAAAACTAATTAATTATAACTAATCAATAAAAATTTATGATTTACTTTTATTTTATTCTGAGATGGGTTGAATTCATTTGCCTCTAAGCTGATTTTGCTTAATTTCACAGCTTTGAAGACTACTTTATAAAAGATAACTAATAATATCTGAAAAAAACTTAGTTAAAAGTTTATAATCAAAAATGAAATTCATGGCTAGAGTTTAGTTTTCTTAATATTAGCAGGCAAAGTAGAGTTTGAATATTTCCTGATAGTCCTGAAAACTTTTATAATTTATTATTTTCTGCAAAAATGTTTGGTCTTACATATTTTTAGTCTTAATAAATGGTAAAAATATCCTGAAATCCTGTATTTTTAATTAGACTTACATTTTTTAATTACCACATGTATTTTATAGCTCTAAATATTACAAAAGATCTTTTGTTAGTCTGTAAATTTTTGATAAATTGCTTTTCAAAGCTGTAAGGATAATTTTATAAATCAGACTAAAATAAAACAGACTTAGCCTAAAAAAGAAAAGCTTTGATATAAAATATGTACTGTTGCAACACCTACAATTACTCTCTTTTAGGAAACCCATTCCCTGAGAAAATTCCCAATTAATGAATAATTGGTGGCACTCTTATCAGATATTCATCTTATACAGGAATCAGACATTTTGAATCCTAAATGGAACATTACTAGGACAAGCTTCATGGCTATCATGACATACATGGACAGTATGTGGCTTTCCATGATATTATACAGTATTTTTTCACAGCTATGGCAACAAGCAAAAAATATTTCAGATTTAAACAAAATGAACTCAGATTTAAGAGAATTCAAACTATCAGTGTAAAATATACTCCCTGTTAACAGAAATTTTTGGTGTTAATAGACAAAATGGGTCAACACAGCAACAAACAGCTCATATTACAAACAAAGATATTCAAAATACAGTACAAAATCCATGAATTCACAAACAAACTGGTTTAATTTGACCATTAGTATACATATGGGTCATTATTTTTCTTGTTATGCCTAGGCGCCAGATTGATTATTTTATAACTTAATCACATTGTTCATATTCAAATTATTTAGAAAGAGTAAAATAAAATCAATCCCAAATATTTAATTGATCTTGGGCTTGGGTGATTTTTTAAAAAATAATTCATTGATTTTAGAATTGAAAATTGCAACTTATAGTACTACTGAAAATATCTTAAGTGCTACTACAAACCAAAAATATTTATGATAAGTTGCATGGGAGAGTAATAGCAGCCCCAAAGCTATACATGCTATTACCCTATCTTTGACTCATCATAAATATTCTTAGTTTGTTTTAGAAAAAAAGGTTGTTGTTTTTGAAAGACTAATAACTCTATTTAAAATGCACCCTCTAGTAAGCTGCCCTACTTCATGAACTTGCCCCAATACACCACTAGCATCTTCTGATATTTTTGTTTCTCTGGTATCATCACGTGATTTCAAATGATAAGTTATCTCAGAATATTCTGATAAACTTTCAAATGTTAGAGGCAAAGTATATAACTTCCCATCTTTCATCAAATATGAAAGATTAATGCACAGATTTTTAACTTCAAGCTCTCTTTTTATAGGCCTAAATTTCCTTTTGTAAATGTAAAAAAATGCTTTTTGGGAAACAATTGAACCAGTTAAAGCTGAATTGTATAATTTTTCTTTTCTTCTTTCTCACAAATATTTTTTAGATCATTAATGTTGTTAATATAATGTACATTTTCTTTTTTCTTTAAATTTTTTGATATTACACCAAAGTGACCATCAACAATGCTTTTTTCATGACATTCAACAAAACAAGTATATTCTATAGAATCCTTAATATATTTAGGTGCCTCTTTAAATAAGTAATATAAAAATTCATATGATCTAAAATGATTTCCATTATCAGTCCACACTTTTATATTTCTTATTTTTAAAATATATCTAATTTAAGAAGACTTATTAGACATTCACCTGAAAATAAAAAATCATATGATAATATTTGAGACAAAAAATCATGATATTCATATTTAGTTTTATTGCTTTCTTTAAAAACTAATGCAAACCCTAATAATGAGATAGGTTTTTTTTGAATAAAAGCAATTATTGGTCTCAATTGGACCACTTCCAACCTTTAAGTTTTCTTTATAATCTATAACTACAACACAAGACTCATCATCTAATTCATTAATATCTTTTTTATATTCACAATTTTGATGAACATAAAAGTCTTGGTGCTGATTAATAGTATTTAAGTCATTGTCTATAGATTCTGGTAATGGTAAGTTTTTACTTTCACATTCTCCCTTCTTTTTTTCTAGTGAATTTTTTAAATTACAAATATTGCATATATTGCATATATTGGTTTGTTTTTTACTTTTTATTATATTTTTAGGGATTAATTTATAGTAAGTAGAAATTGAAACTGAAATTTCATTTTTTTATTTTCATATTGTCATACATTTCTTTTTTTGTTTTTAAGAGAGAGTATTTTATTGCAGTTGAGTATTTACTCATTTCTTTTTCAATATCTTCATAAATTTTTTCAGGCACTTTTTTTGTAAACTGGCTTGTTTCAAAAGAATTTTCCAGCAATTTTTTAATTATTTTTTTAATTATTTCTTTTTTTAATGAATAGTTTTTATTTTTTTGGCTTTTAGTGTTTAAGCTTAAATTTTTATTTTTATTTATTTTTCTTGAGTATTCAAACTCACTTTTTGTAAATTCACTGCCCCCTTTGGCCTTGGATAGGACTGTCTTTTCTCGTCGCACAAAAAAGACTGCTCAAAGTCCAGCAAAACCACTTAATTCACTCAAAGATTTAGCTCACACTATTAATGAAAGATTTGTGTTGGCATACCCTGCAGAACCCCCGGCTTTAGTTGCCCCGGCCTGGGAAGAAACACTGGTTAATTTGGACTATTTATTAGCTTGGTATTGTCCTCTCTTAAAAACAATCAGGAACGCCCAATCAAATGAGGCCACATCTATGACCAGAAAGTTAAATGAACCTGAGCTAGTTGAGTTGCTTTCCAGCCAATCAGGTGGTCCTGCGGAAATTAGCTTGAAACCTTCCAGTGCTCCTGGCCTTGGCCAGCAAAATTTCTCTTCCAGCCAATTGGATGCAAGTCAAGTTGGTCATGAGATTCTCCCCTAGCAACTCACCCCTTTTTACAATGCCAGGGGACTTTTTGTCCCCTGCTTGTCAATTTTCCAAATTATTAAAGTTTGGGTCTTGTTGCACTTGGTTTTTAAAATTTGTAGTTGATCAGATCTCATTTTGGGTTCCTATTGCCTAAAGATTCTAAAGTGTTAGTCATATTCCTAAACCTTACCTTTTGTCAACCCGTTTTAAACCCAGTCCTTCTTCTGGGACTCCTGAGACAAGCTCAAGCGTATAACTGTCTTGATTTTTGCTTTTGCTTTCAAAACTTACACTTGATATTAAAAGTTTTAGTCAAATTCATTATAAATACTTACTTTATCTTGATTTTTTACTTTAAAATTTTTGTTTCAAACCCGCCTTTGTTTTTGCCTATTAGAAAAGACACCTGAGATCACTGCCAAGCTGCTCCAGGCCTTCTAGCATATTTTCTACCTGTCTACTTGTTGTGCCCCCCTGTTTGGCAATATTTTATTTGTTTTACCTATAAAAAGACCATCTACCTTGCCCGAATTTTGTGATGAATTTAACAATGATACTCCCAGCGTTGAAGTTTGTGGTATTTTCCTTGGCCTCCTTTTTGCTCCTCTTATGGTCAACCTCACCAGACCTGTGGTTAAAAATCTCCTCTTCTGCGCAGCTCATGAGTAGAGCTCCCTCCAGCCTTTTGAGCCTTCCTGGCAGTCTCCTTTATTCTGGGAAGGCGTGATGAAAAGCTTGACATGCAATAATCTGGACTTGGATGACATTGACTATGCTTCTCTTGCCCCTGTGGCCAAGGAAATGCCAATGTCCTCTCCCCCTGACCTAGAGCAGAACAACTTGGTGCCCTTGCACGCTCCTGCAATGCCTCCTTCTGCCCCCGCCCGTACCCCCTGGTTACTCACCAGTTTGGCGCTGATGACACTGAATGCATATTTCCCTCAGCTGTCCCCTGTGTCCTCCTTGTGGTCCCCTCTTCAAGCAGCTGTTCCAGTACTCCACTGGGCGGCATCCTGGTGGTTTGTTTTGCCAGGATGGGAGCCAAACTTAGTTAGTTTAGCCCCCCTCTCTCACACTTTTGGTTATATTAAACCCCATATAATTAAGCTCTTTTAAAAAGTAGCTGTAAGTAACCAGAGATTGTAAGGCTGGGAGATGCTTTTGGAAAGAAGATTTCAGGAGATCCTTTAAGTTTTTAATGAACTCATTGCCTTTTTGATTTTGAATAGTTGGAAGAAACTGAAATCTCCCAAATTCAGTTTGAGTAAGGAAGTGCTTGATGAAATTATCAAGATCATCACCAGCAATAAAGAGGAATGCCTTTTTTAACATTGCAATTCTTTTTCTTTTTGTTGAAGCTCCCAAGAAAAAAAAAGGGTAGCATGGCAGAAGTAAATTTAACTGAGGACATGGTAGTATTTTGAATCTGTAATTAGGTCAGATCTCTGAAATGTGCCTTAATGATGGAGTAGTTCTGATCAAAATGTGGCCTTTGAATGGGGTCTTTTGGATTAGAAGCTTTGTGGTGCTTTAGCTCTTATATACCAAGCTAAATGACATCATTATGAAAGAAATGGTGTGATAGCTTTTACTATAGTTTGAACTTGAATTTATGTTTGTAGAATTAATTAAATACCCAGTTTTTATGCACAAGTGATTAATGTGAAGCAGCTAAGCATCATTATTACATCATATCCTCTTTATAATCAATTCAAATCAATTAAAATAATGTATTCACTTAGTTGTAACTCTTTTACATGTTTTTAAAATGATAAAATATTAAAGAAATCCATTTAAAGAATGCTTAATTTGAGGTTCAAAGCTCACTTGAACCTTAAAATTAATCTAAACAGTGATAATAACATTCTAACTTCAAAACTACCATAAAATTCTAAAGAATTGAGCCTTTTGAATAAAATAAAGCTCTAAATCTTATCTTTAATCTAATTAAATAAAAAGTATATATTGTTTAATAAAGGTTTAACTTTTTTAGCTTAAAGCAATCTATTTTGTTTCATTATCAAAATAATATAATAAAGTCTGACACATGCTCTTTTAAATTGCTTTCACTTTAATATTCAATATAAAATACATATTAATATTTTAACTAAAATAAAAAGATAAGATTCTTAGCTTCATTTTGATAGCTTACATTGTAAAAAAATATTAAATATTTGTTGAGTTATTACTGTTTTAAATATAAACATTTGTAATTTATTTTTTTTCAAAATTGAACTGTGTTATGCTGCAACTTGAGCAACATGTGTATTAGAAAATGGCCTAATTCCTAAAATAATGACTCATATCTTTAGAAAGGTAACTAACAAATTTTTTAAAAAATCAATTCATTTAAAATTAAAAACAAAGGCTTAATTTAAGATAATCTTTTTGAATAAACTACTAATCTTCTTCAAATCCTTTTAGATGGACTTGGTCCACAGCAGATCAAGGTTAGGTAAGCTTTTTTCTTCAAATTTGCTAACCTAGATTAAGAAAACCCAGATTTTTGCCCTGAAGTAAAACATGGGCATGGTAACAAATGTTTTGAATCACTAATATTTTTTAACCAAGCTGCATTTTGGGTAACTATTTTCAAAAAAATCACTAACCTTCAATTTTTTTAGACTTAGCCTACAGCAGACCTTGAGGTGGTTGTGTTTTTTCACTGAATTACCAACCTAGATTTAAAAAGCCAAGTATTTGCTCTGAAGCCAATCTTGGGCTGGATAATTTTTTCTCTAATCACTAACCTTTTTTTACAAAAAACTTTTTACCAGCATCAGATCTTGGATTAGGTAAGGCTTTTAACTGCCAGATTACTAACCTAAATTTAAAAAAAGCCTTGGTCATTGCTACAAGCAGATTCTAGGCTGGGTAAGTTTTTATTGAGAGCAAGAAATATTTATTACCAATATTTTTGTTGACTGATTTTAAGTATTTTTGTTCTAAATGACACTTTTATTATATGTTGGGAATTAACCAAGTAATAAAAATAGCATATATTATTAAAAACACTTTATAATATATATTTATCTTTTTTGTATTTTTTAATTTGTCTAAAGCTTTAAAATCTCTACTTTTTAAGCTACTTTAAAAGTTTTACTGCCAGAACAATATAGATCAAATAACTTTTTAAATGATTTATGTATATCTTTTTTATATGATGTTAAATTAAATGGAAGTTTTGAATTAATTTTTAATCCACCTACCTTTCTTAAATAACCTTCTTATCTGTAGAAGCTCTAAACACAAGACAATAGTTAAATAAATAAATAAATATAAAATTAGAAACTTTAACAATACTCATAAATGGTAAAATAAAATAAAAATAAAAATTCAAAAATACCTATGAAAATAGGTTGGTAGCTTATTTATAAATCATTCACCCATACTTCTCTATAAAAGTTGCAAAAACACTAAATATATCATTTTATTATGAAAAACTATAACTTTGTGTGCTACTGAACCATCTTTTAACAAATAAAATAATGAAA
The DNA here is from genome assembly GCA_014839935.2 of Entomophthora muscae. NCBI lineage: Eukaryota > Fungi > Entomophthoromycota > Entomophthoromycetes > Entomophthorales > Entomophthoraceae > Entomophthora > Entomophthora muscae. Next base: position 120,468 of record QTSX02000874.1, read on the forward strand.
TTAAAAAACTTGCTAAACTACCAAAAACAAGTTCTGCTAGGAAACAAGAAAAAGATAACTGGAAGGCTTTGCAAGAATGGGGCTGAGATAGCACAGCTTTTTTCTTTTGGTAGCCTGCAAACCACTGAACTTTATATACTCATCAATTTCTAATATTATTTCATTGAATAAATCTAAATAATTGCTACCAAGAAGCCATAAGGGTGCCCACATCTTTATACAGCTTTTTACCAGGTATGAGACTAGCAATGCATATTAGCAGGCTGCCATCATCCATGGGTTTTCACTAAAAAGATTTATGATACCAATTGTAAAAGCCTAAAAATTTAAAGTCCAAAAGATATAACTTGACACCTATTTTTAATCATAGTTTTTACTAGCTATGGACTAGAAACATGTACCAGAGGGCTGCTGTAAAAAAGTGAAGCTGAGCAAAACACATCTTTGCTCTTTTGGCAGCCTGCCTGGACATTTTTTTTTACCATATATAGGCTAGAAACACATACCAGTAGCCAGCCATAATTAAACGCTTTTAACAGCTACAGACTAGAAACACATACCAGTGGGCTGCTGTAAATGAGTGACGCTGAGTGTAGCACAGCTTTGCTTTTTTAGCAGCCAGCCTACACATCTTTTCTTTTACCATATATAGACTAGAAACACATACCAGCAGGCTGTTGTAAAAGAGTAAAGCTGAGCGTAGCACAGCTTTGCTCTTTTGGCAGCCAGACTGACACATATTTCCTTTTACCAACTAGAGTATAAGATAAAGATTTTAGAAGGCCACTGATTTTAAAAGACAAAAAAAGTTTTCAGCTAGGATACCTAGATGTGTACCCAGGTGGGATGCCGTAAAAGGGCAAAGCAGGCATAGCTCAGCTTTGTTTTTTTGGCATCCCGCCTGCCACACCACGCTTGTTGACATACCCTGTAGACTCTCCTGTCCTCACTGCCCCACCCTAGGAGGAAACACTAATTAATTTGGATTACTTATTGGCATGGTATTAACCATTGTTAAGGACCATTAGAGCCAGCCAATCCTAATAATCCACATTGTAGCCCTCAATTCCAAATGGACCTTCTGAATCCCAAACTTACTCTAACCAATCAAATAGAATTTCAGAAATTAGTTCAAAACTTTCTTGTCTCCCTGACTTTGCTCAGAAAAATTTCTCCCTAACCAATCAGATCAAATCAGATGATCAGGTGATCATCCAAACTCCAACCCATTCCCTTAAGTCAAGAAAGGGGACTTTTAGTCCTTGCTTGTTCATTTTATTGTTCAATAAACCTCTGGAGTTTTACAAAGCACTGTTTAAATTTGATTGAGTTTTGAACTCTTATCTGAGTGAATTGAATTTTTAAAGTGTTAGTAAAAATTCTTGAAAATGTTACCTTCCCTTTAGTCCTTTCAAGCCCAATAGTCTCTCCAAAACTCTCAGGAAAAGTGTCAGCGTATTTAAGTTACTCTGATTGTTTAAGCTTTCAAAAATTGGATTCAAACTTAAACTTTAAGTCAGTAGTTAATATAAAAGGTTACTTTTATATCAAATTTTCCCTGTTTTTGTTTGTGTTTGGACCCACTTTTGCTCTACTTGCTGTCAAAGCCTTCCAGGACCATCTCCAAGCCCTTCTTGAGCTTGGTGGGTTGCTTAAAATTAAGTTTATTGTGACTATATCACTACAACTTAGTTTTATAAGTTTTAAACTCCAAAAATACACCAAGAGGCCCCAAATTCCCTGGAATTTACATAAATGATACTCCCTGTTCTCAAGTTTGTTGTGTTTTCCCTGGCTCCATTTTTGCTGCTTATTTGATCCACTTCCCCATACCTTTGGGCCCAGATTTCCTCTTCTGTGTGCATTGTGGGGGATGATCCTTCTAGACTCTTGTACCTCCCAAATAATCTCCTCTCTTCAGGGGAGATTCTTGTCAAGAGTCTGACTTGCAATGATATAGACGTGTACTCTCCTGACCTTGACTTGTACACTCCTCCTGTTGAGAAAGTGATTATGTCTCCTCCCCCTCAGTTGGAAGAAGAGGCCACTGTGTCCCAGCAGGCATCTGAGGTTCTAGAGCACGTCCTCACGTGCACTCCATGGTTGCTCACTGGTCTGATGTTGATGGGAGCAAACACCTACTTTCTGAAGCTATCCCCTGTATCTTCCCTTTGGTCTTCTTTTAGAGCAGCTGTCCCAGTGATCCACTGGGCAGCATCTTGGTGGTTTATCTCACCAGGATGGGAGCCAAACTTAGTTAGCTTAGCCCCCCTCTCTCACAAGATCCCTCTGAAAGATTACTGGGGTTGATCTTAGCATAAGATCAAAATCAGGCTTGGTTCTAACTTCTATTCAACTGGCTGAGTTATCTATTAGAGAAGTGATTTTCTGGAAAGGATCTATAAATATTTTATGACACTTGGATTTATTTTAATTAAAAGTTATACAGAAGTTTTACAACCTGTTTGGGTAAACATAAATGGCTCAGCTCAGAAAGAACTGGTTCAGCTACACAACAGATCTCAACCGGAACAAGTTCAAGGTCAACTTATTCAATAAAAGTTACAGCTGTCTAGGTCCAGATTACAAAGATAGATGATCACAGAACAAAATCAAAGTCAGATATAGAATCCCAGAAAAGATACAGAAAATAGAAGTAACCCAGAGTTGGAACAAACACAAACCAGTCACATCCTGAAGCAATCTACATCAAATGTGATAGTGACTGTATAACAAAATGATTCAAACAGAGAGCAGAAATGGTTCAGTCATAAAAGTGATATGTTCAAACACAAAATAACCCAATTTTTGGCAATCTTAATTATTTTTGGGGATCAGGATGGAAATAGTGGCTTTCAAGAGAAAATCCACCAAAATATTTTCAGGGGACTACAGCATTATTTTCAATAAATTTGATTGTAAATTGGCCATTTATGTCTAAGAGTATGTCTCAAATAAGAGCACACACTTAAATAAAATTGATTCTCTATAAATACTCTGCTTTTTTGTATTAACAGATTTTTTATTTCTCCTTTGTTTGAAATAGTTTATACCAGTGACAAAAATTCAATAGTGTAGAGCAATACTGGGAGCTATTCTAATCCCAGGTTTCTGAGCAAGGGAGTACAACTGCCATGGCCCCATCTATACCCAACTAAACTCAAAGCTGTGATGAGGCTGAGTTTTATGTGTCATCAGGCTTATCCATGAGTGGCTTTTCTGACAGCCAGTATGATGATCCCCAAGACCAGGCCCAACCTGAGCCCATGCCACATATAGAAACTTAGGCAAATGTAGCCCCTCCACCTTAATTTAATCATCTCATAGCAATTTGGACCAATCAGATCAAATCAAACTTAATCCAGGTACCTTTATGGTAAGTGTGCCCCCAAGCAACAGCTGATACCCAATAAAATTGTTGAGAAGACACTGAGCCTCAATTAAAGCAGCATGGCCTTTTCAGAAATTGCCACCTACCTATAATTCACCCAGGTGGTAGCCAGACAAGAATTTCAGCCTCACATGAATAGAAGTGGTGCAAAGCTTACCAAGGAGCCAGAGAAGCAGCCATATTCCCAGCTCAAGGATGTATATCCTATCATGCTTGATCTCCTTCAATGAGACCCATACCTCCAAATTACTTAAGCCACATACCTACTTGGGCTCCACAGCATCTTCATTGCCTCCCACAATTCACAGCTCTGGATGTAGGAGATTGTTATCAGTGTTCTGGTTCTGATCAAATGCACAGGTGAAAAGTGGAATGGTGGCTCTGATTTGCTGCATAACCCAATGATTGGTGCCACAATCACCCACTGTCTGTCAAGTATTTTGGACAATGTCATTTTTATAGACTATTATAAATTGACATAAAAGTCCAGGATTATAGCATTTTGGGTAAAAAGAACACCCCTAAGGGTAAAAAGAAGGAAATAGAGGGCACAGTCATTGGTTCATTCCTAAAAGCTTCTTCAAAAGAGACTTTATTTTACTAAACCTTGTCCAGTTACATCAATGGGTATGTGTATGGAAAAATTCTCTTATATTTGCTCAATATCTGGAGCTCAGTCAGTTCAAAATACTGCATATTCCTGAGCCATAAAATGGAATGCAGTGAAGAGGCATTAGAGAAGAGTCAATCCAGTGGCCACAACATGTCAATATTCCCTGAAAACTATGTCAATGTACACCTAGGAGATGTTTTGTTCTTCAACATCAAAGGCAAAATCTGAGTGCACAACCCCACAACCTTCAACCATGTCCTTCTTGCAGCCCACAACTACACTGGGCTTTTCCTGCATCAGAAGGTTGCCAACATTTATCAAGCTGGCTTCAATGCCCATTGCAGTAGCCAATCATCTAAGGTAACACAAATTTCCTCTCACAAGTCCCCGGTGTACAAGCCAATCAATGTGATCCCCAAGTGTGAGTACAATGTCTTGCAACATCTTTTTCTCCAAGCCAGCCAAGGCAACCACGTGCCCTTAGTACCTCCCACTGACCCAGTACCCAGTTAACCCTAACCGCCCTCTGAAGCCTAAACATTCCCACACCAAGCTAGTACTGCCCCTATCACCTAGTCCAGCCAAACTGCCAACTAGTTGCCCCTCTACTTCTATATTTTGCCAAATAAACCTTTCTCCCCCAAACATTTTTTATTTATTGTACAATATAAATTGCTTTAGATTCTAGGATTTTTAATTGATAATATATAATTTTCATTTTATTACAGTGATAATTGACTCTAATAATGCCACAAGTTTAATTCAGCTGATTGATATTTATTTCTATTATGAATTTAATCTTTGTGTGGTGCTCAATCAAGTGAATTTAAGAAACTACAAGTAAAAAGGTCCAGCTAATAATAATTAGTATTAGTTTGATTATCTTTGATGCTTGACTTGGACAAGACACAAATCTGTTATTATTCCCAGATTAACTTAGGAAACTAAGCCTTTTGGCAAAACTGTCTGTTTGCCAATTGGCATGCTGACTTGTGGTCAATCTAGCACCAGAGAAGCTAGTGGTTGGATGCTAGATTGACCACAAGTCAGCACACCAATTGGCAAACAGACAGTTTTTCCAACAGGCTTAGTTTCCTAAGTTAATCTGGGCATAATAACAGAGGTGTGTCTTGTCCAATTCAAGCATAAAAGATAATTAAAACTAATACCAATTATGATTGGCTGGTCCTTTGTACTTGTAGCTTCTTAAATTCACTTAGATGTAGCACCAAAGAAAGATTAATTTTTAATATATAGAAGTAAAATAAAATAATGAAATGAAAAATTGTCTACTCCACCACATATACCTATTCTATAATACATGTGATATATTTAACTCTGTAAATATATTGATAGTAAAATCAGAAACAAAAATTAATATCATATGAAGATGAAATAAATATATTTGAATTGTATAAAAAAGAAAACCAATATATTAGCATCTTACTATATAAAAAGAAATATCAGCAGATTAAGATTGAATTTATTCAATAAATAAAATTTTATGTTAAGCTATGAAATAGTATAGTAGTTTTCAAACCTGTTGAGATAAACATATATTATTCAGTTTAGAACACATGAACTCAGTCTAAAAACAAAATCAAAGTGGATCCAAATATATTGTAATTTAATATAAATTCCTCAATTTTTGATTTCATTTTTAGACTGAGTTCATGCGTCCTAAACTGAATAATATATGTTTATCTCAACAGGTTTGGAAACTACTGTATCTTGCTCACTTTAGATCCCAAACCCCTGAGAAATGACTCTTATACAAAAGGAGCCGGCCATATCCAAAAGCCATGTAAGACTAGGACACAACACATTGGGAAAAAATAAGATCTCCATAAACCCCAGGATGCTTTTAGTACAAAGCAATTATGGTCTATATATAACCCCTGAAAGAGAATCACATTTTTAATAAATTCTTGTTCTGGTATATAATTAGTGTACTGAAATAAAAATAAATTATGTTGTACTGGGACAAAGCATGTAATTTAGAAAGCCCAGATTAAGATGAAATATACATAAACTATACTCAATGTTAATATAAGCTCAAAATTATTTATCTAAAGTTAATGAAAAATTACATACTTGTGTTTAATTTCATATTTTTTTATTATTTTTAAATTCAAATGACATATTTGTATCTTATTATTGTTTTTATTAGTATAAAAGGGGATGGGGATAAAAAGCATGGCAGAATTGGAGGCACTGATTAATGAGGTGGACACAGTGGTGGCCAAGATTAAGAAATTTGATCAAAAGATGAAGGACAAGATTAAGGAGATTGTCCTGGGAGTTGAAAAATTAAATAAACTTACAGTGAATGTGTTAAAAATAATATGCCTAATACTACAGAAAACTTGCAGCCAGGCTCCTTAACATTCAGAAATATTTACTCACAGACCTACAGTTCAAGCCACAGGAGTATGCAACAGCTGAGAAATGAGGCAAAAGATCCAGAGATGTTTGGGCAATTAAAAAATATAAAAAGCCAAAATCAACACAATATGTTCAAAAAACTGCACCTGAGAAGTCAAGAGAAGCTGTACCTGTTAAGGGGGCAACCAGAGAGGAAACATAATAAAATAAAAATAAATAAATAAAATAATAAAAACAAATAGTAACATTTTTTATTTTGGTGAATATAAAGGCATAGTACAGCAATTTTTAAAATTGCATGCAATAAATGCCTTCTACAACAACTATAATTCAAATACTGGGTATCAGTTGGTTCTGACACCAGCAGTCTGCCTAGAGATGTAAGACAACTTGAATAAAACTTGTCCAGCGAATAAAATAAACTTAATGAATGCCAATCAACACAAGAAGGCTCTGAATGTCATGCTGCAGCTCTGGCTTCAGTCCCAAAGCTTCACCTCAACCCTTTTGTTACACTCCCAGCTTCCAAAAGCCCTTCATCCTCCTTTTCTGGGAGTTTGTTAGAGCTATGCCATATCTAAAAATACCCAAAATAGAGAGAGGACAAGAATCAGTCAGGTTTTTTTCCCACCTGAGTATATAATATTGCAGCTAATAGATAATTTATAAATAAAATAAGTGGTATTACCACTAGTTCCTCTGCTGTTGTTCCCTGCATAGTGGACGTCTTAGGAGACTTCAGGGCCTCTTGGTGCACTTAAAAGACCAACATACTACTTACCATGGTAAAACAGTTGCAACAACCTCCCTAAAAAATAAAAATAAGTATCCTATTTAATAAATTTTATGAGTTCTTGACCCTGTTTGCAGGGCAGTAACTTCACTTAAATGTTTACCTAGGTCTTTTTATAATAATAAGAATTAAATCAGAGGCTTTCAACATACTTGGTATTACAATTAAACTGGAAAAAGTGTGCTAATATCTAGATGGAAAAATGATTTCACTGATTACAGCTCAATTAAACATGTTTCCAAGGTGCATTTATTCTTGCAGCCACCTATGAGCTGTCATCTCCATCAGAAAAACCATTCTGTCTAATTTTAACACAGTATTGCTGTATTCAAGTCACTACAAGTTATTCAGTCTGGGATTTCTATCAAAATAAACCCTAGCCATAGAAATATCCAATTCAATTCAAAAACAAGTCCTAGAGTTCTGCTGATCAAACCTCCAATAAATATCATATAAGAGTTTTAAAAGATATGGCAACAAAAATACTAGAGATTTAAACAAAAATAACTCAGATATAAACAAAATTGAAATGAACCCAATTCTATTGCAAATTAATATAAATTTGTTTATTTTTAATTTTGTTTAAATCTGAGTTCATTTTGTTTAAATCTGAATTATTTTTGCTTGTAGCCATAGCTTTTAAAACTACTGTACAGTAGTTTTAGAAGCTATGGAAACAACCAAAAATACCTCAAATTTAAACAAAATGATTTCAGATTTAAGCAAATTCCAATCATCAGGTTAAAATATATACTCTGTTAACAGGGATTTTTGGCGTTAATGGGCAAAATGGGTCAGCACAGCAAAGAAGTGCTCACACACAAAGCAAAACTATTCAAAATACTATCCAAAAAATATTGATTCACAAAAAAATGGTATGAGTTAGCTTTCAGTGTACATATGTTTACTATTTGAATTGGTGACAAAATACACCCAAGCACAGTGAGCCAAAACTCAACCCAAAACCAAAACACAATAGCAACTCACTGTGTAAACAAAATCACTCAAATGTTGTGTACAATGGATTTTAATCAAGAATGATAGCAAGGTATCTAAAATAAGACACACAATCCAAGACATAAATTGTTGAGGGTCTGGATGTACAAGTATTCCAGCTATTGCCATCACACCTAACATCCAGTCATTGCCTGATTTGGTGCCCTTCCAATATACCATTTGAAATACCAGAAATGGCAACAAACCAATATCACATGACTGTCCAGTTATCTAGCAACTTGAAACCATCCAGCACATGATCAACCCCTGGGTTTGATCCAACTAAAATCCCTGCCACAGCTAAAGCTATATAAGTCTAAAGTATTATCTAATAAAATATACTTCTTCTCTTCCTACTTTTCTATTTGAAGCTTCCCCAAAAGGCGCTCCTTATCACTGGTAGCAGCTACAGTTTTTTGACCACACCCATGAAAGAGAAAATGACTGACCAAAACCCGCCCACCTTTGCTCACATACTCAACCAGGCCACATCCCAGGAGACCTGGAAAAAGTACTTATGTGCCCACAACATCAACAAAGATATACCTAGTGGATGCACCATATTTGAAGGTCTGGTCATGCCCAAAGCATGCACCAAGATAATTCAATACAGTTGCTCTCTACAACCACAAACAAACGCACAACCACCTATCACAGGTGAAGTTACCAACACCAAGTACATTGGTATCAACAAGTTCTTTGGTAAAAACAAAGAAAATGTCAGCAACCGGCCAGACCACACAGCCGCCAAACTCTGCATCAGCTGCATCCCCCATAAAAAATGGGTCCAGGAAGCCAGCAAGCGCCTATACAAGGCTGCAGCTAACTGGTTTGCCACCTGGGTTAGCTCACAAACCAACAACCAGCTTGACAACTGGGAAGAGGCCAAAGCCAGCACAACTCACAATTTCTGCATCACTGAATCTCTCTAAGACATTGCAATACAGCTCAGTGATCTTCCTCAGAAGACCACTATTGCAGCTTACGCCAATGAATTCAAGGAAATATATCGCAAGATCCAAAACCCAGCACAAGCTGACAACGTACACACCAGAGCATCATTCATCAACAGAATGAAACCCTCTGTTGCTGCCCCCATCCACCCAGAAGCAAATACCTCCATGCCTGTGCTCATTGCTGAAGCCAAGCACGCTGAAAAACGCGCCAACATGGAATATGCTGCATGCAACGGCAACTGCTCCTCAAACAGCAATGGTAGAGAAAACGCCAATGGCAATAAACACCAAATTACCAACCATAACAATGGCAACTCCAATTGTAACAATGGAAATTGTAACCAAAGCACAAACTGCTCCCATCCCAAGAAAGAGGACACCGCCAAAAATACAACGCTGAAGTAGTAACCTGCTACAAATATGACCCCACATTCTCTGACCTCAAAGGTCTCAAAACAGAGAAACAGGGAAAAGAGGAGGGGTAAAAGTCTTAAGTGCCCCTGTCTCCCCCCAAATTGACAATAAGAAGTACCAAGGCACAAACTTTGCTGCTTGCATCCCATGTGTCCCGCAATCCTCCATTTTTATGAACATAAAAATTAAAGATTGCTCACAACTTCTTGTCTATCCATGTACTTACAAATCTCATAACACATAAAATTCTATTTGAATCTGATGAACAACACACTATGGTTAGCAAACCTTTTGTAACCAAGTACAAAATACCAGTTGTCAAATCCAACTTCAAATACGCCAGAATGGCAGACAAATCAAAAGTTCTACTTGAAGGCAAAACAACTCCCTTCAGAATTGACCTCCAAGGCATACAAACGTCCATCAAAGGACTTGTCATGAACAACATAAACTATAAAATTGTAGCAGGCATGGACTGGTTTACCTGAGTAAATCCCAGCGTATGTTGTAAAACAAAAACCATGACCATCAAACACAATGGAGTCAATTTCAACATTCTCAAAGAACCCAACAACCTCATTCTAAGAGACACAGTATTTGTCCAAGTCATAAATCAAGATGACTCTGAACATTTAACCAAAGACAGTACCCTCCACATAATGAGGTACTCCAAATTAAATAACATACAAACAAAAAAGATCCAATGCCCAGAACTTGTGACACTCCTAAATGAATACACTCATGTATTCAAGGATGAACTCACAGAGTTACCCCCCAAACAAGAGGTCAAACATGGCATTGACTTATGCAAAGCCATGCCCAAACCTGCACCCCTATACAGACTCTCTCTCATGGAGACCCAAACCCTCAAAACACACATCAAGGACAATCTAGCCAAAGGATTCATTTGTCTGTCTGAATCCTTGTGGGGGGCAGCAATGTTCTTTGTAAAGAAGAAAGAAGGATCACTTTGCTTAGTTACTGACTACAGAGCACTAAACACAAGTACAGTAAAAAATAAATACCCACTTCCCCTCATAGAAGACCTATTTGCAAGGCTCTCTGGAGCAAAAATCTTCTCAAAAAGTGACCTCACATCTGGTTATAACCAAGTTTAAGTTAAAGAGAAAGACATACCAAAGACCGCGTTCTGCACGCAATTTTGGTTGTTTGAATGTAAATTAATGAATTTTGGGATGACAAACGCCCCAGCAACATTTGTCACCATGATGAACCAGGTGCTAAACAGACTCTCAAACACATTATGTTACCTCAACAACATCATCATATTTTCAAAAACAAAAGAGGAACACCTCACACATGTCTGCAAGACACTCAATCAGCTTGCAAAGCACAAACTATATGCTAAGCCTATTAAGTGCCAATTTATGGAAAAGGAACTCCTGTTCTTGGACCACATTGTCTCTGACGGTGGCATCAAAACCAGATCCAGATAAAATAAAAGCCATAAATAACATGCAACGCCCTACCTCTGTGAAACAAGTTAGATGCTTTCTTGGTATGGTAGCTTACCTAAGGAAGTATATCAAAGACTGCGGAAAGCTCACCACACCAATCAATGACCTAACCAAAGATAATGCCAAAAAGAAATTCATCTGGACTCTAGAATGTGATAAGAATTTCTAATTATTAAAACAAGCTTTGATTGAAGCATCAATCTTGCAATACCCTAATAACAATAGGTGCTACAAGCTTGAGTCAGACCCTAGTGACACTGCTATTGGCGCTGTACTCTGCATCTGCCAGCCAGGGCAGCAAGACTTCCTGCTGGTATGTTAAAAAAGCAGAAAACTAACAAACACTGAGAAGAGGTACCCAATACACAATAAAGAATTTCTAGCAATATATCACGCATGCAAGGAATGGTGATGTTATCTAGAAGGACATTTAAACGTCTGAGTACTAACTGATCATAAATCCTTAATCAATTCAAAACTCAGAACACACTTGCACGGCAACAAGTCAAATGGATGTCACTGCAGAAACAGCTTAACCTGGACATCCAATACAAAAAGAGGGAAGAGATGGTCACAGACAATGCTCTCTCTAGGCTATGCCAGCCAAGAGAGGGCACCCTGACCACCTGGACCCTGACTGGCCCAACCTATAGAAACTGAGTACAAGACAAATTGAAAGGGTCCTTCCACACATCAACTAACCCATGATACGCTAGTAAGGAATGAAAAACATTTCTACATATCAAATGGCACAGTATGCTGAATCATCAAGGATAAACACATCCCATACATTCCACTCGCACAAAGAGTCAACACTATAATAAGACACCACTGTCTTCTAGGACACACAAAGGCTAACAACCTATATCTCACATTAAAAGAGATAGAATGGTGGCCCAACTTGAAGCAAGACATAATCAATGTTCTAAAGAAGTGCACAGTGTGTGAAAAATACGCCAGCACCAAGGCGCCACAGAAAACAGCCATCCCAGTACCTGACCCCAAACCATTTAAGGTTTGGGGACTGGACGTAGTGGGACCCTTCCCAGAAACCAAAACAAATCAACGTTTCCTAATTGTAGCCATCAACTTTGCCACATGTTGGCCCATCTGCTGGGCAACAAAAGATCACAAGGCGGAAACAATAAATTGATTCATCAATAAAGCAATCATAGCAGACTACAGCACTCCAGACTACATCATAACAGATGGAGCAAAAAAGCTAACAGGCCACATAGTAAACAACAATCTAAAAACAAAGAACATCAAACATTCCACAACCTTGCCCTACAGGCCACAGGCTAATGGCAGAGCTGAATGCCTGAATGGCAGCCTTATCAGAACCCTGGAAAAAATAATGGATGGCAAAGCCAAAGACACATGAACACTCTATATGAAACATGCATTACTAGTATCCCGGGTTTGTACCAATCAAGGGAAAGGCTACTCACAGTTTGAACTAACATACAGGTACAAGCCAGAAATAGTCACCCATAATAAACAACCGTATGTGAAGACCCCCCTGGGGAAACCTCCCACAGTAGAACAGAAACCAGCTCTATAACACATACGCCTCAAAGCCAAACTGGCAGAAATAAAAAGGCTCAAAACTCAAAAGGTAACCTCAACAGACGACCCACTCCCCATCAACTCCCCCGTCTGGTTCCTAGCTGGGAACAGACAGAAGCTAGACTCAGTACACAGAGGACCAGGAAGAATCATCAGGTATCAACCAGACAGGAACACCTACCTGGTTAAGTTCCAGGGTGCCAAAGAGCCCATCACCAAAAAGTATCACAGATCTTGCCTCCTCCCTAGCAAAGGAGAACACTTGACCCAGTTGGTGCCCACTAGTAAACAACTCCAGGAACATCAGGCGGCAGCCGTCAAGACAAAGCCCCCTCCTGATGTACCCAAGTAACCCCTTAAGGGGGGTGTCAAGGGTCTGGATGTACAAGTATTCCAGCTATTGCCATCACACCTAACATCCAGTCATTGCCTGATTTGGTGCCTTTCCAATATACCATTTGACATACCAGAAATGGCAACAAACCAATATCACATGACTGTCCAGGTATCTAGCAACTTGAACCCATCCAGCACATGACCAACCCCTGGGTTTGATCCAACTAAAATCCCCGCCACAGCTAAAGCTATATAAGTCTAAAGTATTATCCAATAAAATATACTTCTTCTCTTCCCAATTTTCTATTTGAAGCTTCCCCAAAAGGGCTCTCTTTATAAAATTTTTAAAAATATTGTGGGTGTTTAATTTGGCGTAAAATATGGCAAAATGTGTAGAAATTATTTCAGGTATTCTAAAATTGGCGTAGTAAAACCAAAAACAACTAATTAAGAAATAAAAAATCTATAATCAGGATATTGGGTGGATAAAACTCTAACTAAATATCCATATTCAGATAAAAGCAAAAATTAAAAGTAAGGAGTGACTTAGTTGAAATTTATTTAGTTTTTTATTAAATTCTCAAAATGGAAGGAACACAACAATAGAGTAAATTGCACCTGTTGTGTGCCGCGGTTGTGGTTGCCCCTGCGGGTAAAATTACAGAGTTAGTGCAACCCAAGTTCCTACTCAGGAAGGAGATGAGAGGGGATAGTTCAATAGTGACACTGCGCTGACACAGCCAGTTCAAGGAGCACAAGCTGCTAGGGTGCAGAGCATCAACCCTTGGTTCCCAAGCTGACCTGGAAGCCCACCAAGGTCACCACTACCAAAATGGTTAGAAACAAGGAGGAAGAACTTACTTTGTATGTGTTTGACACTGTGTACCGCCAAGAGTTGGTCCCGTCAGCCATGATGGAGAAGGTTCAGCCTGTGCTTGACACTAGTTACAAGCCTTATGTCAGTGATGGCAACCAGGAAGAGGACAAGGAGCCTGAGTTCTACAGAACTGATTAGGGATAGCTGGTATTAAAAAAGGTTACAGCCTTCTACAACAAGGTACCCATGCCTTGCAAGCCTGTCACCAATCAGGATCCTGGCTTGTCTGAACCCACAAAGCCTGATTGAAATCACATTCCTACATAAAGCGCATCATCCTGCTCAGCTTATGCAGGAATCTGGTGACTACAAGGTGGCTGCGGCTCTTGTTAGTGTGGATCCCAAGTACACCTCAAAGACCTTTAACAAATTCATCAATACTGGCCATGTCCTTGCCGTGGAGAAATCCATGTGTGTGTCCACCATGCTCATCAAGGAGCACAAATGGGCAATTCACCAGTGGATAACCCAGGACTGCCATCTTAAACTGGAAAATATACAGGCCATAGTTAAATCTACTTTTGGGATTCAGGCCTCAATTTCCTTTTTACTATCATCTGATGAAGAGAATTTGCTTTTCCTGGAAAAAGCTTGGGGTATCTCCCTATAATAGAAACAGCCCAACCAATGGCAAGACCCAGAAAAAATACGCTGAGGCATACACTGCCCTCAAAAACAAGGGGACAGTCAATTTTTACTATATTGACAAATTGACAAATTGGCAATTGCCTTGTTAATGTGCAATGGGTATGTCCCCAAAGGCTCAAATGACAGGGTAGCTTGGTTTGCTGAAGTCCGCGCCACAGCCTATTTAATGGTGGCTCTCCTTGTTCCAAAGGGGATTGATGTCAGGAAGACAGGCATAGGTAGAGGCATTGGTTGACTTGGGACAAAGTACGGCCAGGCCAGAGGGTAATGCCTACCATAGGATGGGTGCTAACTTGATAATATAGGATACGGATCACCCAAGCAAAGACCAGGGCCCTGAGTTGGGCACCATAGTGTCTACCATTCCCATCAAAGTAATGTAGAGTACTCCAAACAGTTGGGTGGACGTATTCTTGGCTGCAGTGGGGGGTTCCATTGGGCAGTCAGGTTGTGGGGTTAAGGTCAGAGTCATAGGAACAAAGTAGGCAGGCAGATAATTGTACTTGTCTTTGAGAAATCTTGGCAGCCTCTTGTACCACTTTCCTTTGCATCCTATGTATTCAGTCTATCTAGTCCTTGCCAAGGGATCAGCAACAAGGATAGTTTCCAAGTTTTACTCCGCGTATGCGGGGTTGGACAGGTATTTGGTAAAATACACAGGTTTAAAGGGGGCTCCAGGGGGACAGTATAGTGCCTGGGGAGGGTCAGCAGGCTGGTCTCTAGAGGGGGCGATTGCCTGATGGTCTACTTGGCTGGATTTAAGATGGAAGATCACTAAGACTAGATAAGATAAGATTTGTTTGAACCAAAGGTTCATAAAACTTTTTTATTGAAAATGACAATATGGTCATCACCATACCGCTGGGGCTTTTATACCATGGGTTTTTGCTTCTTCAATTTTTGCAGGGTTCAGGTTTGCAGAAAAAGCACTGGCAGGGCATGGATCTTGGCTTAGATTCTTGAGGGCGGCAGATCCAGGTTTTGCCTACTATGGTGAACAGAATTTGCAATGCTTTGTTCTGCCGCTTCTGTTCACCACATCATCTGAGCAGTTCAATTGTACTACCCATTCTGGACAGAAGACTGACAGCTGCTGGTGGTCATTGGCAGAGTTAGCAGTAGGTTTTGCTTTAACCTTCTTTAGGCAAGCTACAACCTCTGCATAGGTCTGGATCTTTGGTGGTGCAAGGTTAGCAACAATCTGGTGACCGTCTGGGGAATTGTCCTTGGGAGACCAGCAGGTCTCAGAGTAACTTGCAACTCAGGTTTGCAATTTAACAAGTTGGCAGGTTTCTGTCCACTTTGTGTGACTCAAGTAGTCTTTGGAGGGTCAGGGTTTAATTCCAGGATTTCCAATGTTGATTTTGAACCTCCTGTATTGACACTTGACAGGTTGGCAGGTTTCTGTTTCTCCTGGTTGGGGTCAGCTATCTCTGGCAGTCCAGGGTTTGACCCAACTGGCAGTTGGGCAGACTCCTGTCTACTTTAGTCAACATAAGGCTTTTCCTGAGACCCAGGGTTTGAATCCCAGGTTTTTAATACAAGTATTGAAGTATCATTCATGACAATTGAGCTGTATCAAATGATATTGGGTTCTCACAATAGCCGTACTTTTCTATCATTCCTCTGATTGGTCCATGAGCACCTGAGGCGCACGAGCCTGGGCTTTGCTAATGTAATTGCACTAGATAATGTTGGTCTCCATAAGGTGGCATATATTCTTAAAAAAAATTCCGTCAATTGACACCAGCATTGCAGTGGGCCCCCAGCAATTGGCCATGGCAAATTTGTGCCTTCTCTTCCTCCCTGCCTATTTGCCCTTCCTGAATCCCATTGAGGAAATCTTTGGGTGGCTCAAGCAAGCTGTCAAGCGAGGAACCCCAACTGAGGACCTCTTTGATTTGCTGCAGGCCAGGATCCACACCCTCCCAGCTGAGACTGTGGCCAAATTTTATGGCCACACTGATTTGTTCATCCCCTTGTGCCTAGCCAAACAGCTAATCAATTAAAGGCTTAGTGTGTCCAACTTTTTTATATTCTCTAATTTACTATTTAAGATTTATTAAAGATCATTTTATATTTAGAAGCTTCTAAACCCACAATCAAATTCAGCAGGATCATTAATGAAGGTTTATAGTTTATTTATTCTATATTAAATTTTTTATTATGCCATCTGAGGCTATCCCAAACACTTTCATAATGGATTATAAAAATATATTTTTATCACTCTTATCAAATAAATATAAAATGGAATTAAAAAATTAAATGTATAATGTACAAATTAGAGGTATATTTTATTAACATATAATATTATGCTTTTATGAAAACCTTCTCTGGGATTTATTTTGCAAAACTTGTTTGCTAAAATAAAAATCATAAAAATTATTATAAATAAAAATAATCTAAAATTTAAATATATTTATTAGAAAAGAGAGTTTTAAGGGCGCCTGTAATGGGTTCTTTGATATGTACCCACCTGATAATGGAGGTGGCGCACAACCTCCACTGCCACACCATAGACAGTGGATATACCCTGATTAAAATAATCCTGTCTGCTGGTGAAAGGCAGTAGGATCAGGTGAGAGTGAAGCAGCAGCTTCTCAGGTGGGGCCGCAAACCTGTATATCCCAGCCAGGACCAGGGCGTCCTGGATCACATGGTCAACTGAGTTATATCCAGGGGGACCTTCTTCCCATTCAGGGAGAGCCTGGCCTTGTCAATCCTGAGAAGGACCCTGTCCAGGTCCTTTACGCTGGCGCTCATTCCAAAGTAGAAGAGATACCCACGGTAAACAACAAGATGAAGCCTTTGTCCAGCAAAGGCTTCTGTAGACTCACAGAGTTTATTATACACGGTACTGATCTTCTTCTTGTGCTTGGTCTTGGAAAATGTGAGCTTCATTGCCAGAGGGACCCCTGTCTTGTCAGCGCTCCAGGCCAACCCAAAGTTGTCAAGGAGGATCTTGGTTTTCTTGACAGATGTTGCATCTGCAACAGCCAATTTTCCTACCGCGCGCCCAAAGTTCTTGTCCAGAAGATAGGGTGTGCTCCGCCAGGAAGCAGAAGCAAGCAGCTGCATGGGCCTGGCCCATCTCTGGTATATTCTTAGTGGGAGTGTTACCAGGACATCCCAAACAAGCTCAATGGAATTTACACAGTAAACTCCACTGAGAACCACTGGGTCCAGGAAGACCAGTTGGGCATCCTTGTAGGCTGTAACTTCCCACTCAGATGCCCCCTTGGCATGAGTTAGCTCAGCCAATGCCTCTTGTGATATCAGAAAGGACCCATGGACAAGGTCCTCCAGCTTGTGCAAGACAGGGGGGACAGAAACAGCTGCTGTGGGGTTTCTGTCCACCAGTCCCCAAGTGTGTCCTGGATTGTAGCCAGGGACCGGCTGGAAGGTATTTTCATTCTCTAGTAAGGGAAAATGTATCTCAGAAATATGTATATGGGTCAAAATGGGCTTTTATTCACTCTCAGAAGGAAGATCCCCTTAGAAACCCTCTGGTATATGGCCCAGGGATCAAGGAAACAATATGGATTTGCCAATACTTGGAGTCCTCCAACAATATCTTGGACTCCTTGCACTTAGTCTTGGACTTCTGAACCTCAGTCTTGGACGTCTGCTCCTTAGACTTGGACTCCTGCTCCTTAAACTTGGACTCTGGCACCTTAAACTTGGACTCTGGTGCCGCGCTTAGGATCCAGCTTCCTATTCTTGAGCTCCTGCTCTGTTATCTTGGGTTGTATCAGTCCAACCAAGCTCCTGCTGGTGATCAAAAGGCTTCCAAAACCTCTTGGCAGAAACTCAGAAGACCTGGGAAGGACCTCCAAAAGCCTTCCAAAAGACCTTGAAAAGACATCAAAAAGATCTGGTAACTTTCCAGCCAGCCACCTTCTTATAGTGTCCTTTTCCCAACGGTTCTGCCTTCAAAATTGCTTTATTCATAAGCTTAAACCATTGCAGCTCACTTTTTCCTGAAATAACTTAAGCTTGCATACTTACTTTCTCAAAAGCTTAAAGTATTAATTCACTATTTCCTTGCTTATACTTTAAGCTTTTGGCTTCCAACCAATCATTTTCATCATGAAACCTGCCAGAACTCAACCAATGAATGTAGAGCGCAGAAATAGACCATTTCTGAAGTTTCACTGGGATCTAACTATGAAAATCATTTCCACAGCTCAAACTGCTCAAATCAACAACTCTTTGCGCACCAAAACGTTAACCGGTCCACTAATTTGGCACCAGTCTTCCCTGCTTTCAGCCTGAAGCAATTTAAATAGTAGAATACTATTTAAATTGTTCTTTCTGAACCTCTTCAACGTTTCCCCATATATTTACAAATATTGTGAAATCCAAGGAAAATGTCCCACCAAAACAACTTTGTATCCCGCTCTTATAGCAACATACCTTTGTCTATCCTAGGAACTTAATAAATAAATATCTTACCCACACTTCTATCCACATTCCTTCTTGATTTTAATACTAAAACAAGGCAAATACTCTACATCTTCCCACTTTGGCAAATCAATTTGGCAAAATCTTGGCTCATTTCTCCGGACCACCAGTTCTTCCCCATCATCTTTGGATCTTTCAGCCAGCTCATATTCCAGCTCTTCAGCTTAACCAGAAATCAGTCCATTAACTTCATAAGTCCTCTGGCTACTCCTGCAACACAATCTTCTGGTCCTTTGGCCAACCTGCATCATGATCAGCTAGTCCTGTATCATAATCTCTGAGCCCTCAGCTTATCCTCAACCAGTCCTCAACAAATCCTCACTAGTAATCTTCTTTGTTCCTTCTACACACTGAATCATATTGATTCATTCAATTCAATATTAATTAACAGTCCATCAACTAGCCATCACTGTGATCAAACAGTCCCTCTTTCTATTTTTCTCTGTTAATTCCGTGAACCACCTCAGTTCTTTATCTCAGCCCCCATTACCAGAACTTGTAGACCCAGGCATGAGTCTACATTGAACTGGCGTTTGACTGGGCCCTTGCAAGTGGCAATCCACTTAGGCCATTCAACCATAGATTAATGTCTATGTGTTGTCTTTACTAACCCAGGTGATTAAGTCTGAGCTTTCAGTTGCAGAGTAATCAGCTTTACTTACCAGAGGCCTGATCACACCAAGTTCTGAAGCTTGCTTCCCAAAGCAAACCGCCTTGGTGACACCTCTGAGCAAGTCTATACCCTCCAATGCTCATCTTGGGTTTCCCCAAAGCTCCCATAGAGGCATAAACAAGGACACCCCACCAGTCTGTTAGGTAGGGTGCTTGCTCACAGACCTCCTGTAAGCGTATTAGGGTACGTAGAGCCCTCAGAGCTCTTCCCCTCCCTGGCAGCCCGTGTTACCTGCCAGGGGTCCAAAACCTACTCCCCCCAGATAGACAAAGTTCCCTGCTTGCTATTTCAGTCTTCACCCTTCCACAGCCACAGTTCCCTGCAAGTTGAAGCACTATAGCCCAAAGCAGCCAATATCTTCTGCTGGGTGGAGGCAACATCTGCCTCTGGTAGTCCTTTGTTACCTACCAGCCAGGCCTTACTTACCCTAGTAGACCATGTTACCTACTAGGCTCACCTTACTTACCCCTAGTAGTCCTATGTTACCTACTAGGCTCACCTTACTTACCCCTAGTAGTCCTATGTTACCTACAAGGCTCACCTTCAACAAACAACCAAACTTTTGCTTGGCCAACATTAGCCCCGCCTTCAAACCACCAAACATGTGAATCACCACAGCTGCCTTGCCACATGATTAGAGAATTTGGTGTAGAACATGGCAGGAAAAAGGGGACCAGGACCTGGCAGAGTTCACTGTCAATGTTTTCTAACAAAAAAGGTAATTATTTGGAAATTTTTATTAATTATGATTATTAGGTTACCTTTGCGTGTTTCCTCCTTGCCGGCGGCTTCAGCAGGCTTAGCCATTCTTGACGCAAGCAATTGCACTGTCAATTCAGTGTCCTCTTTTCTGGTGTGCTTTGCTGGCTTGAGATGTGCATACATCTTGAGGTTGTCAACCCAGACAGATGGCACAGAAAGATAGTACACCTTAAACTGGAGGCCCTAAACTACCATCTTCTGAATGTTGAGTAAGCGCACAATTGTCTTCTCAGGGGTTTCTGGTATTTTGGTCATAAGGGCCTTTGTGGACACCTTGTCTATTTTTTCCCTTCAAGGACAGCAGACTTAACTCTTGCTTTGACCTTGCGGTCAATTTCTTTGATCTCTGCAATTGCAGAGTCAAGGTCTATTTAAAAGTTTCTCCAATTCTCTCATTGATTTTTACTAATCTTTTCATATGTTTTAATAGCTATCACCCCAAAAAAATCTGTATTATTCTGATACTATTACCTCTTTGTTTGTTCCTGTTTATTTTCCCATTTACTACATTATCCCATTTTTTACCCATTGTGTATATGTTTTACGCTTAACTCAACATGTGTTGTTTGCTTTGTGTTGGCATTTTTTCCTTAATTGCTATATTATTTTAGCGCTTTGCACTTCCCCTTGTGATAATATTAACAAAGATTTGGTGATCAGCTAAATTTAAAGTAGAAAATTATAGTTTAACTGTGTTTAAATAAAGCTGTTACTAATCCAAGTTAAAACCTTAATGATAAACTTTAAGCCAATCAGGAGCCAAGTCATAAAGTGCTTATTGTGACATAAAGGGACATTCAATAATTCTTTGGTGCATATGTGCTAATTAATATGATTGGCTTGTTATTTTTCTATTGTGTGCCATTGCTGCTGTGACAAGTAGTTGATGGACTAGTGCCCAATCAGCTGCCAGGTTAACACTAGTCCACCAACAACTTGCCACAGCGGCAATGGCGCACAATGGCAAAACATCCAGCCAATTAGATTAATTAGCGCACATGCACCAAAGAATTATTGAATGTCCTTTTATGTCACAACAATCACTTTATCACTTGGCTCCTTATTGGCTTAAATTTTATCATTAAGGTTTTGAATTTGGATCAGTAACAACTTTATCTAAACACAGTTAACCTATAATTTTCTAATTCAAAATTAGCTGATCACCAAATTGTTGTTAATATTATCACAAGGGGCAGTGCAAAGCACCAAAAATAAGTGTTCTGGATCTAGATACATGGCATAGTAAATATATGATTTTATAGAAATTAGCTGAACATAAAGAATAAAACCAACTATAAACAAAGAGAACATGAACAATTAAAATTCAAAATAAAGATAATATAAATAGAAAATGTTTGGCAACAGGGGGTTTATTGGGGGTGGGGAAGAGTGATGCCTAGTAGGCAGAATAGTGTGGGAAGGAAGGCGTTGAGACAGTTCTGGTCTGTGAGGTCTGGGATTGGGTGGGTGGGGCTGGAAGGTGGGGGGTAGGGGTAGGAGGATTGCGCATAATGACCACCATATAACGCTCATTATATTCCTTATCTGTCATTGGCTCAATTGGCTGGTAGGTGGCTGTGGCACAGGGTGAGAGGTGCTTGTCTTTCTGTGATTGGTTGCCCATATTTACATGGAAAACCATCTGCGCAAACAAGTCAGCCACCATTTGGCAACCAAAGAGAAAATCATGGTCAAGGAGCCCAAGATAGAGGTCATTGAAAGTCTGAGGGCGGCGCTCACAGAGTGTATCTCCAATGTTAAAGAAAACAACATCACCCAGATGAATGAATGCATGGCCAGCTGGGTACATGGAGGCCTGGTGCCCGTGTTGCTGGATGACCTCAAGGGCAGTGGAGCTACCCTTCATCTTGTGGCTCAAGAAACCCCGGTGCTTGGAATTTGAGCCATCCCAGGAGTCAAGTAATCCACCAAGGGTGTGGCTGTACTTGTAGTCATTGGTGAAATCTGGGTTTGTTTAATAGTAGAAAAAACCCTTGGCTGAAACAGCCAGAAACACATCAATAAAAAGTCCTCCTCTTGACTGTGTACCTTTCTTTCTGGGTGGCAGCTTTTCCTTGCTGCCAAATTGTCAAAAGCTACTGATAGCTTGTAATATGAGATAAACATGATGTCATCTGATAGACTTGTCAATCATTGGGCCAGAGTGGACTCAATGGCAAGATTGTATGAGAAATCTCACTGCCATCCCATTGGTTGCTGCCAAAATTAAATAACACTCCAATCAAAGCCACTTTGCCATACATCCAGAGCTGCACCATGTGCTTGGAAACCCAAATGTCATGGTTTACAAGTTGTTTGTGGACCTGGATCAAGGGAAGCTTGGGGTCTTGCTGGAGGAGGTCAAGCATTATTGGGTACGCCTAATTGATTTGGGACTTGGGGGCCTTCTTGGGCTTCTTGGCTGTCCCAATCAGGCTCCCCTTGTTTATCAGGTTGTTGAATCCCTGCATGATAATGGCTTGGGTAAAATTTAATTGGCTGGCCATCTGTTCCCAGGTCAGGCCACGCAGGTTCAGTGCCACAATTTCTTTGAGAATCTGAGCAGTAATGATTTGTTGCTTGGGGCGCTGGGCCAGGGGAGTGTCATGGTAGATTCCACAATGCTGGGTATTGTCTGTCCAAGTAAGAAGGCTTGGAAGGCCGGAAAACCTGTATTGAAATTGACCAAGTTAACGGATTTAAACCAAACAGTTGATCAAAAATGGGTCACAGCTGCTCCAGTCCGCCAGCTGAAACCAGCTCCCCCTTTTGAACTGACGTTGATAAATCAACGTAATATGAGGGTCACCCGATATGAGCTTGTTAATCAGTATGGTTGTCAGAGACTAGTCACGCAAGGGTTCTTTGCAACCTGGACCAGATACCTACTTAGCAACGTAGAAGGAATAGGAGGTCAAGACTCAGGTGGTATTGCTTAGTCAATTTTTCTGATATATATTGAATAGTTTTCCCTGTTTCAACTCTAAGAGTTGAGTCCTCCTAAATTTACTCAATAAAAATCAATTATCCCAAGTTCTAAATTTTAAATTTTAAAATGCATCCTGTGATTGGGCCATTGTGGTATATCCTGTACAATCTGATTCTGAACTGAATCATTTCAGGAAGATGGGGCCCAGCATTGGGAATTTTATTGTTGGCATCTCCAAATGTCAATTTCATGCCAGCCAATTTTGTAGCTCCTCCCCCCATTCTTGAAACTGGAAATTGTGTCCCTTCTCAATGCCCAGAATTCCACGCTGAAGATGCATTGATGCTTTCCCAGGTTATTTATCTTGGTTTACTCTGGTTAGGATTACTGATTCTACTTAATCCTGGAGTTATAATTGGAAATTTCACAAAAAATATCTGAAGCCGTGTTGGTGGTTAATAATCAATTCTATGTGGATTTGGGTGGTAATTCCCCATCATTTAGAAACGGCTTCATATTATCCAGTGATTTCCGTCACAGGGAGCTGAAGCCTGATTGGCTGTAGGGGAGAAGGTTGGCTGATGATAGTAAGTTGTTCTTAATTAAGGTTGCCATTATGATTGATTGGTTGGCAGCTTGTGCGGGGGTGGGTAAGAGAGCAGGGGCAGCGCTAGAAGCAAAGTGACTATTGAACAAGTCAAAGCCATAGGGGTCAGGGGTCAAGTACAGGTCAGCTTCCTCATTACCCGCATCAAAGGCCTGGGTGTAAATGGATGCCTCCACGTTCTGAGCCTCACCTTCATTGAAGCTGGCTTGGCTGCTACTGGCTTGGTTGTTGGCACTATCAAAAATGTTGTTGTTGTTAAAAACCATTTTAAAGAAACCTAGGATAAAATCACTAAAGTAAAAGCTTGAAATTTTATGATTTATTTTTATTGTAATCACCATTTCATATTTGGAAGGTTCTCAAAACCATTTCATACAAATCAGGATCCATAAAAATGATAAGATTCCTCTGTCCCTAAATTAGATAGCTGTTGATTGGCTGTTAAACTGTTATATTCTGTCTTTAGGCTGCTCACACTACACATCTTGTGTGACTTCATTTTGTTTTATATGTGTAGAATCTCCCTTCTAGATTGCTCAAATTTTGTTTCATTTTAGTCCTTCTGTTGGTGCCTCATATGAATCCTGATTGGATTATAATATACTCCAGAACAGCATCCATTCATCTCACTTGTTGTGTCAGTTCATTTTGTTTGTGGTTTAAACAACACCACTTGATATTTGCTATGATTTTGTATAATGAGCTAGTGAAATTTTGTTTTTTGTTTGACAGTTCATTTATTAACCAAATTTTTTTAAATTAATTGAATCCTGAATCTTGAGCAACTTGGATTTTGTTCAAATCTGAAATCATTTTGTTTAAATCTGAGGTATTTTTGATTGCTGCCATAGCTTTTAAAACTACTGTATCAATCATTAGAAATTCCTCAAGAATATCTTGAACCTTTTGGAGACCAACATTGTCAAACACAATAATATTGATGAACCCCAAGCTATTAAGTCTGAGGTGCGCCCAAACTAATCAGATAAATGCAATGAATGTCTCACTATTGTGGGAAACCTTGATCATTTGATATAGTTCAATACCAAGAAGACCAAGAAGGGCTATCATTGAGTAGGCCACAGCACAAACAGACACACACTGGGATACACCAGCCTTGGCATATTTGTGAAAATACCTGTATGCATTGCACATGGAGGATGCAATGGACAATTTATTGATATAGTAAAATTTTACTATGCCCTTGTCTTTTAGCGCAGTGTACATCTCAGCATATTTATGGCAGATCTCAATGTTTATTGAGTATTCTGGTTATATGGAGATACCCTAAGTTTTTTCAGGGAAATCTCAATATTTTTACCACAAAATATAAAAATGGAATCAAGGCCTTAATTCTAAAAACAAATTTGATCATGGCCTGTATAATTTCTAGTTCAAGATGATAATTTTGGTTAATCCACTGCTTGATTACCCAGATGTGCTCCTTATTCAAGATGGTTGACTTTCACTTGGATTTCTTCATAACAAGAATTCACTGATTTTTGGTGATTACTGTCACAAGTGACAAGTTCCTGTTAACTATGCATGTGATGGAATACCAGCTACAGGATTTAAGCCCCAATACCCCGCGGGCCGCCAGCCTGCAGGCCCAGCTGCCCACAGTTTTCTGGGCTCAAACCATAACGGGATTTGACTTTGGGGAATCTCCTGAGACTTGGTGAACTGAATTTACTTGCATCAAGGCCTCCAAAGCCAAAGGTTCCTGTCAACCCAACCAATGAGAGCGCAGGTAAAGCCAAAGGTCCCAAAATAACTTGGGCTACTGCGGCAGGGGAAGCAGATGAGCTTCCTGTGGAATGTGGGCCACCCAAAGATGACTAATCCTGCAACCTGAAAGGGAAATTTGAGTTTTCTCAGCTCAAGCCAGCCAATGAAATATCTCCCGCAATGGATGCCACCAAGGGCTGCAAAACTCTGATAGACGGTATCACCAGGTCCAAGGGAAATTTTAAAAGGTTCTCCATGGCAGATGGGTATATTTATACCCTGAGCCTTCAGGAAGTTGCCCATTACCATTCTTGCAATAAAGTGACATGAACCTTTGGTTCAACCAGGCTATTCTGTATTTGATTTTAGTTCTATTTCATTTGCAGTCTACCTCCTGCGGCTTGGTACCTCACACCCACCAACCCCAAGAAACTGCAAACCAACCTCCCAAACTATATTATCCACCAGGAGCTTCCTTTGGCCTGGTATATTTCACAGAATATCCACCCAACCCAGTGCATTTGGAATTCACCCTAGAGCAAAACCTGATCTATAACCCATATGCCAGAACTAGAGAGACAGAAACCATTTTCAGAGAAGGAACCCAAGTCACCATACCTCCCCTGCTATTCTGCAACAAATACAACTACTTGTCTGCCTACCTAGTTCCAATGACACCACCTCTTACCCTGCAGCCCAACTGCCTGCAGGAATCTGTTGCAACCAATGAGTCTACCTCCACTCAGATATTCTGGGTGATGTACATCACCCTCACCAGCCTTATTGATTCAATGATGCCTGCCAGCAGACCCTGGGCTCTCCTGGGCAGATTGCTATCTTATATTGTAAATTTAGCTCCTATCTTGTGGTGAGCCCTTCCCTCAGGACCTGTGGGCTGTCTGCCTGTAAGTTCTCAAGAACCCCCCACAGGCTGGATCCCTGAAAATTACTGTATAGTCTATGAGCTGATTTTTCTAATACACATACAGTTAACACAGCCTTCCTGTTGTCAAAAATGCTTGTGTTAAGCTTGATGAGGATTTCACACTTGTATTATGATATCACTGTGTTCTTGGGTTTTTTGGAAGTAGGTAACACCTCATCAGGTTCTTCTAATACACATGGCAAAGGCATCTGGCTGTAAGATGCAGTAATCTTTTTGAGCTCCTGCTGCTCCTTCTTAGTTCAATAATACTGTGGCTATTTGTTATTCTTTCCCCTTCACCATCACTCACATAAGTCTCATATATGATATTCAGAACAGGATTTACACTCTCTATAAGACTAGCATAAATACCATCTCAGAAGTACACAGGGTTGTATATTAAGGACACCCTATCAGTGGTGGTGCTGTTTACTGTTATGAAGGTGATGACTTTGGTGGCCTTCTTAGACAGCTTTGGAAATCTTGGGTTGATGCTAGCTGCTCTTGCAGTCTGGCTGCCTTGGGTTTTTTCTTATGTTTGTGTGATTTGGGTTTCACTACCTGCTTCAAAACAACTCTTACTGTCTACTTCCTAGACTACAGCCACTCTGTTTTTTGACCCACAAGGGTGTCCACATCTGAAGTGTACTCCTTTGGCTCCTTGGTTCTGCTGCTTTAATGTGTTCATTTTGGTATAAAAATTAAATAAAGTTGGTTTAACTATATACTTTATTTATTGTAATTTTTATTTGTTTAAATATAGTAGCATAAAAGCTTGTAGTCACTACCATTTATTTCATATTAGGTTTCAAAATTTCTATATTAATTGTTTTTGGGGTTAAATTTGTACTTTCAGCTGCTTATATTAATAAATTTGATTTTTTGATAATTTTCACCTAAAACAGACACTCAGAATATCACATTCCATTTTTTTCTCAAGGTTTTATGTCTTAACTAGGATAAACTGGTAACATTATTATATATTTATTGGTTTGTTCTGTATCTAATATTTTTATTGCCTGTTTCAGTTGCTATTGGGGTTTGTTGTTGATTCAGTTTTTACTTTAGTGACTGAGTTCATTTTTTCTTAAACATCATAGTAAACATAGTATCTTTGTTTTGTGACTGAAACTATTTATTCTAGTGCTTGTTATATTTTTGTTTAATCATCATTAATTTGTTCTCAGTTTATATATTCTGTTGTGTGTCTGGAAATTTTTGCCAAATAGTGCATATTTCTTGTGGAATTAGCTTATATTTTCTATCTAAAAAGTTGAAATTTGTTATGTGACTGAACCCATTTTTCTGAACTGAACAATTTTTGTTTGTCTAAATAGATTTGAAAACTATGTATTAAATGTTTTACCTAAAATTTTTATTGAAAAAAGTGAATAAATCAAAAAATCTTTCAACTTGGAAAATTCAATCCCTGCACTTCAACTTTAGGCACTTGCCCAAATGATACTATAATTCCTGCTACTGGTCCTTGGTCCTGGTTTGGACAATCCTTATACTATGTTTTCAAGTTAGCACCAATCTTATGGTGGGCATTGCTCACCCAACTTGTGGCTTTCCCAATCCTCAATTCTGACAATCTGGCTGTCTAAGTATGGCTTCCTGACAGTTCATCTTCCTATTCTAATGGAATTTCTGTTAGTAGATTATTCATCTGCACAAACAGGGACCCTGTTAGTAGCCCCTCTGGGTAGCCCACAACCCTGATTCTTGCTTGTAGGTGCACCTTTTTATTGTCCTGGCTTTTTAATATTTTTCATTAAAACAGATAAAAATATTAAACCTATTTTTAAAATATCATATTTTGGATTATTTAAACTATTTTGGATGGTAGATTTCATATATATGTTTCTGTATTATATATTTATATGTAGTGAATGTTGATTATATACTTCTGGGAAGTATGATAAACAAGATAAAGGGGGAAAATAAAAAATAAGAGAATAATACTTTATTTGATATGGATATAGGATATTATATAGTATCATGGGGAGCCACATACTGTCCATGTACAACATGGTAGTCATGAGGCTTATCTGATAAATTGTTCCTCTTAAGTCACAAGGCTTGTCCAAGTTGTGCTCCACTTAGGACCTAGATTGAGTGATCCCTGTCATAGATTATTGACTGATAATGGTGCCACCAGTTTATTGACTAGCCGGTGAACCATTTGGTGAGCCATTCAGTGATCTACTTGGGGCGTTAATTCCCCGAGAGGGAGTAATTGAAGATGTTGCAACATCTCCCCCTGGGGTACTGGAAGGCAGAGCCTTGGGGATTTTCTTAAGAGTGTTGGGGATGTGTTCTTGGTATTGATCCAGTTTGGCATTGGGAATAGGGAGTCTGGAGTTTTGTTGGGCTGTTCTTGCTTTGTACAGTTGGAGGCAGTTGTGGTGCATACGTTTCAGTTCAGTCCAAGCTTTACTTCCTTTGATGAAGTAGGTGTTGTTGGGCTTGATTTCCATGACAATGCCTGGTCTGCGCAATCCTGGGTCCAATTTGTGTTGATTGTGGTTGAAAACCCAGATCTTGTCCCCAACTTGGAATATTTCCTGCTATAGTGGGATTCCTTCTCTCCCAACCCTTTCTTTTTCCTTGTCCTCTTAGTCCTTCCTGGTGTGCTGTACGTCAGGATCACTATTGTCTGGTACTTTCTTAGGTAGAGGTAAATGTGGTCATGAGGTAGTGCTAACAATGGCAGGTTTATGCCCATAGACAATTTCATATGGGCTTTTGCCTGTGTTGTGGTTAACTTGTGTTCTGCACACCATAAGTGCTGTTGGTAGCATGTCAATCCAGGCTCTCAGGATTGTTGGCAGATAACTTACAGAGGGCTTCTACTAGGGAGCTGTTTAGCTGTTCTAATCTTTCATTTTCTTGTGGGTGATAGGGACTGGCTATGGTGTGTTTTATTAAGTTCTTGATGAGATAGATATTGGTGACAATGGCTTTAAGTTCAGTTCTCTCATCTTTGATCAGGAGTTCAGGTTTGCCAAACTTAGCCATGATCTCTTTGCCAATAAATTGTCTCACATCATTGCCTTTGTGTTCTTTTGTAGCTTGTGCTACAGGCCACCTGGTTGCATAGTCAATAGCTGTTATAATGTACTTTTTGCCTTTGTTATTGCCAGGCATTGGTCCTACAATATCCAGTGACCACACTTTGAAATTTTGTGTGATTGATACTGGTATTACTGATTTGGGAGGTGCCTTGGAGCAGGTGTACTTTTCACGGACTTTGCATTGCTCCAGTACTTCCTGGATATTGTCCAACATGCTGGGCCACCAGTATTGTGTCTTGAGGTATTCATGAAATTTCCTGCTACAGGTGTGTCCCAGATCTCTGTGGTACCAAAGGATTGTGTCAATCTTTTGTGTTGACAGGAAGTAGGGTACAGTATCATCACTGGGAAGTATGTGGTGTAGTGTGCCATACACGTATTTGAACAGATGTTTTTCTTGAGGACTTTCTCTTGGATATCTACTGGTGTACCAGGTGGGAACCCCTCTTGGAGATTCCCTGTGATTAATATGAGCCAATTGGGGTCTCCATCAGTGAATAGAATATGTTTATGTTATAGCCTTGATAGGGCGTCTGTGGTAAGCATTTCTTTGCCTGGTCTATATTTAATTATCATGGGGTACCTTTGTATAAGGCTCATTCATTCAGCTTGTCTTCTTAATAGGTGTTGCTGAGTTTTTGAAGAATATTAGTGACTTGTGATTGGATAGCACTTTGACTATTTGTGCACCTTCCAGGTAGCATTCCTACTTCATTAGTATTGTGGACAATAGCTACCTGTTTTTTTGGCATGTATCAGATATCTCTGCTCATCATCAGACAGTTTTCTTGATTCATATGCTACAGGGAGGAATTACTTTTCTGCAGTTTTAATTTGGAGCACTCATCCTATTGCATAATTGGAGGTGTTGGTTTCCATTTTGTACACTCCTTCACAGCTTGGATGTTGTAATATAGGGGCAGTGACCATGCGCTCTTTCAGTTGTTGGAAATGTTGATCTGTTAATTGTGTCCATATAAATTTGGTTGTCTTGCCTGTGATTGTGGATAAGGGAGCAGTTAAGGAACCCCAGTCAGGGATAACTATTCTGCCATAGGCTACCATGCCTAGTAATGTACAAATCTCACTCTTATTTTGCAGCTCTGGCATGTCAGTGATGGCTCAAATCTTTTCTGGGTCTGGTTTACTCCTTCCTTACTAATAATGTGTCCTAAAATGAGAGTTCTGACAAGAAGAAGTCATATTTTGAGGGTTTGGCTATAATTTTGTTGTCTCTGAGGGTGTAGAGGACCAGGCAGACGTCTTTCCAGTGTTGCTCTACAGTCAGGCTGTATTTGATTATGTTGTCCAGGTAGATAATAGCCCTTTTCCCATGTTTTCCTTGAAGACTTCATTCATAAAGGTTACAAAGGTGCTTGGGGCATTTGTCATGTGAATTTAAAGACTACACATTCAAACAAGCATACTTAGTTCTGAAATCTGCTTTAGGTATGTCCTTTGATTTAACGCAAATTTGGTGATAACCTGCTGTCAAGTCAATTTTTGCAAAGACTTGGGACCCTCCAGGGCGTCAAAAAGGTCATTAATCAGGGGCAGGGATTCCTTTTTTATTGTGACCTTGTTGAGTGCCCTGTAGTCTGTGACTAGGCAGAGTCCTCTATCTTTCTTTGCTACAAAAAAGATAGCCGCTCCAAAAGGAGATTTAGAAGGTTGTATGAGTCCTTTTTCAAGGGCTTTGTCTAGGTAGGCTTTTAGTGTGCTGTCCTCTTGTGGTGTTAGGCAGTAGATAGGTTGTACTTTTGGTACACTCCCTTTGAGGACAATTTCATGTTGGATGCCCCAATCAGGCAGTAGTCCTGACAACGTTTTTTTGGAAAAATTTGGGGAATCCTTGGACTATCTGTTATCAGATTGGGTCATGTTTGTGTGTGGTCTCTGTATTTTTAAAGTAGATAATCTAATATGTGTAGGTGTTCCAATCAATTTTGCTAGGGTTATTTTCCGCTTCTGTTTCCATAATTTTCACAAACACATGGTCTCTCATAAGTGTATCAAGATGATTTGGATATACATGATGGTGAACCTTACTCTATTGTATGGTGAGGGTAGCGCTATCCCAGTCAATATGAGGTTTGGTCTTTCTCATCCAGTTCAGGCCAAATATAACATCATACTTAGGGATTGGTATGATTGGGCCACTAAGTGTAGTCTGTATGTCTCATATTTGTGCCCTGAAAGGGTTTATCTCTTTTGTGACTGGGATACTTTGGTTGTCTGCCATGATAACTCTCTTGACATTGCTCTTGATTGTAGGAAAGTTCATGAGGTTGGCAAATTTCTTGTCAACAAGGGATTGGTCTGCTCCAGTATCAAATAGTGCTGTGCCTTGATATCTGTAAAAGCAGAAAGAATAAGTGAGGAGTTTATTTCCAGTTTGGGCAGCAAACAGTAGAGGATTGCTGGAGGATACTTGGATCATGGTGATTGAATCCACATCCTGGTCCCTGTACAAGTCTTGTGAGTTGGGGGAGGGCAGCTTTCCAGAGCACTCCCTTGAGCTTTTTCCTCTTTGGTGGTGTTATCAGTGCTCACTTGATTTACTTGAGCAGTGTGATTTCCACTTTGAGGGAGGGAGTTGTTGGCTTGGTTGTTCTGCTTTTTAGGTTGAGGGTCCTTCCTTGCTGTGGGACTTTCTTTTTGCTTGTTTGTTGCGTGCAGGTTGTTGGATTTCTGTGCAGCCTGCTTTCCTTCCAAGAATACACCTTCGAGGTTCCTGCAGCAACTCATGTCAAATTGACATATAATGTGTGGGGGGAGGCCATTGTAGAAGCCCAGTTGTGGTCCAGCTTCATCAAAGTTGATGTTGTCAGGAGCTCAATCATGTATGTCTTTGTAGGCTGCAATGTACTCCTTGATGGTTCCTGTCATTTTGAAGGCTCTGAGTTCTGTCATGATCACCACGTTGGAGTCCTTTATGGTGAACTTTTCCAGGAAGGCGGTTTTGAACATATCCCAGTCTTTGTTGTGATCAGGATGTTGGTCAAACCACTTTCTTACAAAACGTGAGGCAGTCCCAGTAATGTGTAGGGAAATTTCACTAGCCCAGAGTTTACAGGGGTAATCCAATTGGGTAAACTTATTTTGTGTGCTTTGGATCCAAAGGTTATCATTTTTTTTGGTGTAGTCCTGAGAACAACCCAATTTCTCCTGAATGTAGGCATTGGAATGCAATGTTGGGTATTTTGGTTGTTTCAGGAATGGGAGGTGAGTTCAGGATCCTGTGTGTGTTGAGGAAGTTGTACTGTTTGGCTGGTACAAGGACACTGTTGAAGACAACAAACCCTGCTGGAATGTCCTGTCTTTCTTCATAATGTCTCCAGCCAGTGAGGAGTGCCATCTTCTGGGCTCTTTTCTTTGGAGGAACTTTTCTTTTTAGTTGTGTAGGTGTGGATAACCTACCTGTGCTATCACTGTTGAGTATATACTTCTGGGAAGTATAATAAATGAGATAAAGAGGAAAATTAAGAAGAGAATGATACTTTATTTGATATGAATATAGGGTATTATATAGTATCATGGGAAGCCACATACTGACCATGTACAACATGGTAGTCATGAGGCTTATCTGATTAATTGTTCCTCTTATGACATGAGGCTTGTCCAAGTTGTGTTCTGCTTAGGACTCAAAATTCTTGATCCTGTAATAGATGGTTGAATGATAACAGTGCCTCTGAATTAATTATTAGTCAGAGAATCATTTGGTGAGTCACTCAGGGAATTAGTTTCCCAAGAGGGAGTAATTGTAGATGTTGCAACATGAACGTCTATATTTGGTCAAAATAGCCACATTTTTGTTATTTCTGAACTATTCCTTGATTTTGACCCACTTTTATACCCAAAAAGTGAACTAAGAGTATTTATGTCATATTTTACTGTCGAATTGTTTCTGTCATTTAAACAGCTTATCACTGATATAATGCTTGATATTATTTTTTAATGATTAGTATTGTTTTATTTGTATTTATTTGGTATTGACCTTATTTTTGTGGGTGATTTTTGCATAATATTGTGCAACGTATGTGCTTCCTGTTTGAAAATAATAAACATAATAGAAGTTCTATATTTACATGAGTTGGTTTGCTTGCATTTCATGATCTTGATTTTGCTGTGTGACTTTTGTATATTATGTGCTTGATATACATGTTTTATATTCGATTTGATTTTCTAACCTATGCCCATATATATGTTAATATATATTGAAAAATGTAATTAATTTGATATTTTTCTATGCACAACTTTGGTTTTCTCTGAGCCGACTTTGATTTTCCCATCTCAACAGCTCTTAAAAGTACATATGTATCTTTAATTTTTGCACATAATATCAAAATTTGGGGTTTACCCTTTGGGAAGTAAAATCTTTAATTTTATCTCTTTTAATTTTAGCCATTCTAAGTTAAGGAGCTTGCCCAATAAAATATGAGTTTAAAGTTTCTTCAGATGTTATACAATTAATCTTAGTGAGATAGGTAACTCTAAATAGCTCAATGCTATTAAATTGGTTTAACATTGTCAGGACATCTTTCATCACTACCTCTCTGGAAATTCTTTTCCAGAGAAATGGCTTAACTTCCTAAGTAGAAGTAATCCCCAAGACTGAATCCATGTGATATATTAGTGTCAATTGTTTAATTTTCCAGAGGGATCTCCTCATCCAAAATTATATTATCTACATGGACAACATGTGGCATATTTTCAGCTTTAAAAAAGAACTCTTGTTATTAGAATAAAGATATAATTTATTAAGTCTTATTCTTTCTTGTCTTATATAATTCTCATAACTTTATACATGACAAAATATTGAAGCGGATACAGAAATTCAAGCTTGATTTGTCATCCTTTTTTAAAGTTAATCTTAATAACATCCAAATTTTCAAAATCAGCAATCAGAGTTATATTGGATCAAATACAAGATTTTATCAATTGAGACTTAGATTATATTTAAAGAGTAATAAAATTCTTTAAATTTATTCTCAGCCGGCATCAATTTGTAATGTTTTGACTTTAACAAAAATTAAAATATATACTGTATTGAAGAAATTAACCTTATCTCAATTCTTATTTTTACGGAGTAATAAATCCGCACTTTTTTTATCAAAAACCTATCGAAACATACGGGTCATTATTTGTTGGATTAAGCCAAGGCGCCAGCTTAATCATTTCAAAGCCTTTTAACTTATTTGGTATCATTTAAGTCATAAACTTATGTTTTTTGAACATTAGTATAGTGCTTAGTTTACTGAAGAAAAGTTTAATAGTGTAAAATATACCAATAATAGAAATAAATCTTATTTCTATTAGCTGTATTTTTTGCTAAAACCCTTTTTTCTATTTTAATAAGCCAAGAATTAAATATATGAGTTGCATGGGAGAGTAATAGCAGCCCCAAAGCTATAATTGCTATTACCCTATCTTTGGCTCATATAATTAATTTCTTAGTTATTTTTAGAAAAAAAAGTTGTTGTATTTAAAACACTATTTACCCTATGTGAAATATAAGTTTTTGTTATGCGTCCAACTTCATGAACATGTCCTACTAATCCTTTAGTAGTATCAGCTCTCTTTGTTTCTCTGTCATCTGTGCAGAACTTTGCACAATAATTTATTTTGGAGTACTCCTTAACATCCTCAAATGTCAAAGGTGAAACATACAGCTCACCATCTTTCATTAAATATGAAAGATTAACATAAAATGCTTTGACTTCAAGCCAGCTTTTTTAGGCCTAGATTTTCTATCATAGATGTGAAAAAAGATTTTTTGGGAAACATCTGAATTATTTACAAGTGTCTCATATAGACCCTTTCTTTCTTCCTCTCTCTCAAAAACCATTTTGAGATCATTTATATTTTTTATATACATCTCATTTTCCTTTTGTTTAAATATTTTAGATAATACACCAAAATGACCATCAACAATACTTTTGCCATGACACTCAACAAATCTATTAAACTTAATTGTTCCTTTTATAATTTTAGGTACCTCTTTAAAAAGATAATATAAGAATTCATAAGATCTGAAATGATTACCATTATCAGTCCAAACTTTAATATTTTTAATATTCTTAAATTTATTATTTTTAAGCAGACTTATCAAACACTGACCTGAAAACAAAGAGTCATGAGATAAAATTTCAGATAAAAAGTCATGATACTCATATTTAATTTTCTCATTTTCTTTAAAAGCAATTGCAAATCCTAATAAAGAAATAGGTATTTTCTCATAAAAACAATTATTTGTCTCTATAGGACCCCCACCTATTTTAAAGTTTTCTTTATAGTCTATTACTATAACACATGAATTATTATCAAGATTATTTATATCACTAATATATTCTTTATTTTGATGCTTATAAAACTTTTCATGTAGGTCAATAGATTCCAAATTTTCTTTAATAGATTTAGGCAATGGCAACTTCTTTAAACTCAAATCCTTTTTCTTCATTTCTAATGACTTTTTTAAGTTGCAAATGTTACACATATCAGTTTGCTTTTTGCTTTTAATTATATTATTAGGAATAAGCTTATAAAAAGTGGAAAGTGAAATAGAAATATTGTTTTTTATTTTCATATCTTCGTAAATTTCTTTTTTTGTTTTCAATAATGAGTATTTTATTTTAGTTGAGTATTCACTCAACTCTTTTTGTAATTCTTCATAAATCAATCCAGGGGATTTTTTAGTGAATTGGCTAGTTGGAAATGAATTTTTTAATATATGTTTTAAAATATTTTTTATGTTTTCTTTCTTTACTGAATCATTTTTTCCTTTTTTATTTTTTGAATTTAATGATGCTTTTTTAGCATTTTTTATTTTTTTAGAATATGAATACTCATTTTTTGTCATTTTAAATCCACAATCCCAAAGCTCTTTCAGATTGTAGCTTGATGTAACCAATGCTCTTAGGGAAGGAAGGTGCTTGGCAGGGGACTCTGACATCAATTCCTTTAGGTTGTTAAGGAAATCATCTGTCTTAGAATTTTGTATGACAGGTAAGAAGGTACTTTTTCCAAACTCTGTTTTTAATAAGAAATGCTCAACAAAGCTGTTAAGATCACTGCCAGCAGTAAAAAGGAATGCTTGTTTAAGCATAGAGATTCTTTCTCTCTTAGTAGAAGCCCCCAGTGAGAAGAAGGGTGTCATCTGAGGTGCAAACTTGATAGGTTCCATAGTGATAGTGGTTGGGTTCCTTGGCTTGGTTCAGGCAGTTCTTGCTTGGAAATAGATGTGCAGTTATCAGAGAGGATTAAAGGTGTAGATTGTAAAGTAAATTTCTGTAAAGTTGAGCTGTTTAAATACCATGTTAGCTGAGCTTTCGCACTACAGGCATAAATCCCCAACTGACCCCCAACTGATCTCCTTAATTTATCAATATCACCCCTGAAGTCTGATATCATTGTTTATTTACCCCTTTTTATATTCTGGTTAACTGTTGATATTTCCGCAAATAGTACTTCAATCTCGCTCAAACTAGTATCATTAGAAAGCCCTTAATCTCAGCTTTCGGAATTGTGCTGCAACTTTATATTTCAATACCAATTTAGTATCTTGAAGTGGCTTTGAATGTAAGCTTATAAAATTATTATTTGAAATAAAATATGCTAATTAACTCTTAAAGTATGATATTTTAATCAATAAACTAAATTTAAAGTATAAATCATTATTTAGCTTACTTTTACTAACCAACTCAAAAACCTTTTTTAAATAAACTTAAGTTTATTATAACCTTTAACAGTTCTTAAAAATAAACTTTATATATTTTAAATCTATCAAAAAAAATGTTTTTCTAATCACATATAAATATTTGCTTGTATAATTAAATTTGTATCTTATTTTTATAGATACAATGACTAAGATCATTTTCTGTTTAGTTCAAATAAATTTTAACCTTTATAAAATTTAATTAAATAAAGCAAGATTTTGATACATTCTTTTTTATGTTTGAATTTTTTATACATATTATCTCTAGCATACAGTATAAAAATATAATTTTATTAAATAGTTGTATAAAGCTATTTTATTAATATTAAATACTTAAAATTTTGAAAAGAAAAACTTTTACTCTCTTATAAGTTCTTATTATATATATTCTATAAAATCTAACTTAAGAATAAATTACTTATGCTAAATGAGATCACTGAAATTTCAATAAAAGTTCATTTTTAATTTTAGTTTTAGTTTTTTTTGACTTTTTACTAGATTTTTTTTTAAAAATCCAAAATTATTTAATATTTATTAAATATGCAAAAAAGCTATCTGCCCTCTTTTTAAAAAGAGGGATTCAAAAATTATTATATTTTAAATTAAATATTTTAAAAAAGATAAGATTTTAGGCAACAATTTGATTTCCAACAAAAAGCATTATATCAGTTTTTATTGTATTTTTAGGTTGCTCTTTTTAGAATGATGTCATTTTGTACTAATCAGCTTTCAAGAAATAATGGTATATGAAATAAGATTGTTACTAGCTTAAAATACAGTTTAATTTAGCTGTAAGTAGAAAATGATTAATTTAATATAGGTTTTTATATTATAAGGATTAAATAAGATTTATTTTGATAAAATTGTTGTAATTATTTAAATTTATTGATAAGAAAATTAAAACAAAATTTTAAAGTTTTAAGTAGCACAGTAAATAGGAAACAGATTAATCTAACAAATAATGACCCATACCTTGGCCGAGCGGTTAAGGCGTGAGTTAGAAAGCTCATTTGGTTTCCCTGCGCAGGTTCAAATCCTGCAGGTGTCGTTTTGCATAAGCTAGATTATTTTTTATTTCGAGTCTAAAATTATTGGGGTTCAATTATTTGATTTTGCAGTTTCCTAACGTACATGTACCAAATAACCATAATAAGATTTTAAGTTTAATTATAATTAAGTATATCTTGAGAACTATGACTTACAAATTATACTTCCTGAAAAGGCTTCACCCTATAAAAAATCCAGCCTAACCCAAACTATTCTCAGACTGGAAATCAAATCATTAAGGACCCATAGCTCTTGATCAAGAACAAACACTAAAAAGTATAATATATAAGTAACTATTATTTACTTGTGATCAACTCCCATTCATACTATATCTAGTGGGATACTATAAAGTTGGAAGCCTTATGAAAGATGGTTATAAGCTAAAGCCTTGAGTACCAAAACGGTTTATGTTTGCTAAATATAAAAATGTTGGGAAAGGTTAAAAAAGCAATTGTATTAAGGCACCCAGCAACTTATAAAAGGTAAAATAAGGATTAATTCAATCAATTAAACCTAAGATTATAAAGAAAATACCTGTTTTCACAATGAAATATTGATTAATAAATTTGATATCTAAATTGGGAAATTGATCTGCATCAACAGTAGGGGTAAAACTATCAACAATCAAAGCCTGAGTATTCTTATAAAAATTGCTTAAATTTTGGTATGTGAAATCAAAGGGTATCATGGTGCAAAAACAGACTTTGATATCAATAAAATTCAAACTAAAAAAATGAAATTGGAAATGCAACAAGAAAAACAAGCCACATAACCTAACAAGTACTTTTTGGGGTGCAAGTCAAACAATCTCAACTTGGGGTTGAGACTGAAAAGCTCAAGCTGTTTATTCCTGCTTGAAAATTAAGGGGAGTTATTGATTTTGAAAAAATACATCAGTTAGTTAACCTTATTGAGGACCAACTACCTGCTAGTAAATATCATGAAATTCGGAGAAAAATACAACTAACTTGATTTTGTCTTCCTCCTTGGTTCTTAGACTAACTTTTAAGTCAGGGGATGACACAAGCTTCCATGAAGCAAAAATGACCCAAAAAAGCAGGAAAATCAGTCCAAAGTCCAAAATTGGGATTTGCAGCAGAAGTAAAAATAAGTTTTTAGTATTAATTAATAATCTTTAGCTTATAGGTTCCTAGTTCAAAACCTGTCACAATTAAAGGTAAGCTTCAAAAATGACTACTAACCTTAAAAATTAGACCAAAAGACCAGGATTGAAGGGAGAGGATTAAAAATGATGACAGGGAAAACCAAATAATGTTGATCTTGCTCTGGCCCTCAATTAAAATGACTAGATTGGTAAAATGATAGTCTATTTGAAAATAAACTTCATGTTAGCAGTGAAAGGTGAATGTTGACATATGCCCTATCCATAAACACACCATCTAGAAACCTTATCTTGGATTGATGGCTCAAATACCCCTATTAATTTAAAATATAAATGAAAATCCAAAAACTCTTTCAAAAAATAAAACTATGTCCAGCCTCAGAATGGCACAAAATATCCAAATCTTTAATAAAAATAAGTTCAGTTAGTGTAAATCATAACAAGCAAAGATCCAAAGCCAACACACCAAAAATTGTGACTTTCTCATATTGTATCTTTGGGCTTTATATTTTCTATATACACATATTAATACACTTTTTTGAAAAGAAGCCTTTATTGATACAGTAGTTTTCAAAGCTATGGCACTAAGAAGAATCAACTAAAACTTAAACAAAATAAAAATCAATCAATTTATATTGATTAACAATAGATGTGGGTTCAATTCTATTTTTGCTTCATCTGAGTTCATTTTGCTTCCAGATGAGTTGATTTTGTTTGTGTCTGAGTTTCATTTGCTTAGCGCCATACTTTGAAAACTACTGTAACATTTCTAGATGGCGTGCTTCTATATAAGGTATCCCACCTTGCTGTCAATCCTGCTTTTCCAGAAGCGGTCTGGGAGCCTTGTGGTGGAGGAGTTCTCATAGAGCGCAAAAGTTGATATCCACTTGAAGAGGGGGATTGCACCCTCCCCTTTTGGAGGCCCTTAGATATAATACACTTGTAATAAGAATGTTATTTTATATGTTAGAGTTGTCTGGATTTTGCCAGTGCCCCATTTCTGGAATTAGATATTTCTATGCTCCAATTTACATTAAAATTTATACAGGATATATGCTTAGAAATTCTGGAATAATATATATCCAAACTCCCCTTTAGGTGGGTTATAATTAGATAAACTAATCATGCTTCGATTGAAGTTTCCGTTGGTATGATATATTCTAAGGCGAAGAATAATGGGTTCACAAAATAATGATTCATCGATTAAAGCAGCAAGCATTGTTCTATCCTAAACAGAAGACTCCCACGTGAAGTTGGTTTTATTTGATGGCGTAGGTAATATATTTTAAGGATAGAATAATTTAACTTGCATAGGCCAAATTAAATATTCCTCTATAGCCATGTCGTGGAAGCATTATTAAAGGCTTGTCATTGGCTCTTAGATCGAGACCATGCTTACTCGCCTTTCGATATCCTTCGTACTGCTTAGTCGCAGTGTCACGTTGATTCAAGCAGACAATTTACCACTCAAGCTTGGCGAAAACCAAATCGACTCTTTCTACCGCCTTCCCGAGGGAACTAAATGGAATGGGATAGGAGACTTTAGATGGACTCACTTCCTCGCAGAAGCAGGAGAACACGATCCTAACTGCGAGGAAAACGGAGACAAGACCACCTGCATCTGGGAAGTTGAGCGCAGCATTCTTGTCGAATATGGAGGTAAAGACTTCCCGTCCCATTGTTGGTACGAGGACTGCGAAATCGATGTCAAAACCCCAAGCTTAAGACTATTGTTTGTCGATATGTACAATATCACTGATGCTCCCCTTTTAAACTTT
Organism: Entomophthora muscae; assembly: GCA_014839935.2. Classification (NCBI taxonomy): domain Eukaryota; kingdom Fungi; phylum Entomophthoromycota; class Entomophthoromycetes; order Entomophthorales; family Entomophthoraceae; genus Entomophthora; species Entomophthora muscae. The sequence goes on from QTSX02000874.1 coordinate 161,751, forward strand.
AGTTCGCCCCCGTTCTATCCACAAACAATATGCTCTGGTTCCAAAATTCGCATGTTGGCCCCAGGAAAAAAGCGCTTCAACCTCAGGCTCTACAATATTTACCTGCTCATCAAACTTGAGCAAACCACGTTTTTAAACGATACTTACATAGATACCAAGAACTACACCGTCAAAGCCCTTGGATTACTAGATGATCATCGCTGCAATAGCTTTGTTACCCACAGATACATATCCAATCCCAATAATCTCTAAATCCACTAACAATAAATATATATTTTAAATCAAAAGCTTTAGCATTCCAAGAACAAGTCAAATCTTTAATCATAAACATTAAGCCAAACTGTTTCACAAACCTTATAAATTACCCATCCCAATATGCCAGTACAAATTCCAACCAACCAGATCCAACCAAATAGATTGCAAGCAAAGCTTTAGGTTGTAGCTAGGGCTGCTGGATTAAAAACATACCATTTACGGTATTTGCCGTAATTGACACATTCAAGCTGTCACGGTTTTGGATTTTGGATTCCTCTTACCCAGGGTAATCTAACTTTTTTAAAAAAAACAGTCATAGATGCACTTTTGTTATCCAGACGAGTTAGATTTTATATATTTTTTTTTAATTTTTAACATAAAAACAAATTGAAACAATTGTTGCAACATCTTTGTTTAATCCCTCTCAGGAAAGTGATTCCCCAAGTGATTGCCCATCTAATCATTAAATTGATGGCACTCTTATCAATCACCCATCTGATATGGGAATCAAACCTTTTGAGTCCTAAGTAAAACATTACTTGGAAAAGCCCCATGAAATACATGGATAGTATGTGGCTCCTTATGATACTATATAATACTCTAAACCCATATCAATAAAGGATTATTCTCTTCTTAATTCCCCCTAATCTTGTTTAATATACTTCTAAAAAGTATACACTTGACAGTGGTAGCACAGGTAGGTTATCCACACCTACACACATTAAAGGAAAAAAATTCTCTAAAGAAAAGAACCCTGCAGATGGCACTTCCCCCCAGCTGGAGAAGATACAAAGTTGGTCAGGGCATCCCTACAGAATACACTGTCTTCAACAAATCCTTGTATCAACCAAACAATACAATTTTCTCAGTATGCTGTTGCAACTGAACCAATGAGAGTTCAGTATTCAATTAGGAAAGACAACAGTCCAATCAAAATGATAGGAATGAATAGAATAAGCTGTACATTATTGTAGAATATTGTGACTAATATACCATATGGGGAAAGTCACCAGGCCATAGGGAGTAGCACAGTGGCAGGTTCCATGTAAGGTTCAAGGCCAAGAAATAACTTGAACAGGGATCAGCAAAGTCAAATTGATACCACTCCTGATTAGAAGAGAGTGACCACAATTCAACATTATCATCAGATTGATCCATGTTGTTAGATATATCTTGGGGCAACTCATTGAGCACCCCCTGTGTATTGTAAGATACATTGGCAGGCAAGGAGGGAAACTTGGTTGCAACACCCTCTTTACCCCTGCTTGTCATCAAACACCAGGACTGGAGTTTGCAGAAGGTCTGGGAAGGGTTTCACAAATAACATTTGTGTGGGAATGGCACAGCAGGAGCACAATCAATTGTGGTGGAGCTTTTTGGTGTTCCCTTGGGCGTCTTCAAGTAGGTAGGTATGAATATCATAGACCACAGCTATCTTAAAGGGTCCCAAGTGGTTAGGTTCCAATTTGGCTGAATTGGGGCTGAGGACATAGATGGGGTCACTTACAGCATATCTGGCCTCAAGGTGTTTTTTCCCTCCCTCAATTTGCTGGTGTTTGATGTCTTGGGTCTTGGCGTGTCACTGGCTCAGGGAGAGGGTAGGCAACAAGGGGGGTTTTGCAGGAACCATGGGTTGTAATCTCCCCTGTTCTACCCCTGCCAACCCATCAGGCATCCCAAAGGCCAAGGTGCTGGGGCTGAACCCGGTGCCCCTGTTGATTCTTGCTCATAAATGAGCAGTGCAGTGGGCAGATGTTCAGTCCACACAGTATTAGGATGTTTCTGTGAGAGTTTGGCAATCAACTGGACCAGGGAGCCATTCAATTGCTCTACGTGCCCATTGGCTTGCAGATGATATGGAGTTGTGACTACTTGTTGTAGGGCATTTTTGGCGCAGTACACTTTCATGACATGTCTAACAAGCTTGGGACCCCTGTCTGTAATGAGGCATTTGGGTTGTCCAAAACAGGCCACAATTTCCTTGCCAATGAAGCAAGTGATGATGATGGTGGTATGGTTAGTGGTTGCCCATGCTACTGGCCAGCCGGTGAAGTAGTCAATGGCTGTGATGATATACTTCCCAAGTCTGTCTTTGGGGAGAGGTCTAACAATTTCAAGGGCCCACTGCTTGAAGGGTTCCATTGCTTTGATGGGCAGGACAGACTTTGGGGGTGCAGGTTTAGACGTATTCTTTTTGCACAGCACACATGTCTTGAGGAGATCCAAGATGTCTTGACACATACACGGCCACCAAATCTTACACTTCATGATTTTAAAGAGGTTAAATCCTCTGATGTGACCCAAGGTACGGTGATAGTGTAGTATTGTATCACCTCACTGTGTGGTAGGAATATAAGCATCTTCTCACCTGTTTCTGCCTATTGGCAGATATTGCCAGTGTTAGTGGTGTTCTGAGTTTTTTGTCCTTCAGATTAGAAATAATTACAGAGTTAAGGCCTTTGTAACAAGTGGCCTCAGGACGTAGATAGAGCATAAAACAGTCTGGGTCTAAGTCATCATCTCTTGTGATGGATGCTACATACAGTCCAGAGAGGATGTTGGCTGTGACAAGTTCCTTTCCAGGCTTGTATTTGATGCATAACTGATAGGGGGACAGGATTTTAACTCAGCCTGCTTGGCGTTGCATTAAGTGTGACTGTGTATTTTAGTACTGAAGCAACTTGTGATCTGTCAGGAAATGGGGTACAAAGGTGGCACCCTCCAGGTAAAAGCGCCATTTCTTGACGCAGTGCAAAATTGCTGCTAGCTCCTTGTCATGTATGGGGTAGTGTTGCTCTGAGTTGTTGAGCTTCCTGGATTTGTAAGCCATAGGGAGGAAGACACCCTTGTCTTTTTCCACCCTTAGCACGCCCCCTATGGCTCTTTCAGAGGCATCAGTCTCAAGTTTGTACTGGAGGTTCCAATTGGGGAATCATAATACAGGAGCAGTTGTAAGTCTCTGCTTCAACATCTCAAAGGATTGATCTCTGGCAGGTGTCCAGTGGAAGCTTTTTTTTTGTGTTTAAGAGCTCAGTGAGGGGTGCAATTAGTTCTCCACAGTTGGGGATAAACTTTTGCACATAAGAAAACATGTCCAATAAGGTACACACCTGACCCACATCAGTAGGGGTGGCATGCTGGTGATTGCCTTGATTTTGGAAGGGTTGGGCTTTATCCCTTGGGCAGAGATGGTGTGCCCAAGGAACAGCAACTCTGACTTGAGGAACTCACATTTGGAGGGTTTAGCTTTTAGCTGATTTTTCCAAAGGGTATTGAGGACAGCACGGAGGTGTTGGAGGTGTGTGGTTTGATCTTGACTGAAGACAATAATTTTATCAAAGTACACAACAACACACTTTCCAATAAAGTCCTTGAAGGTTTTGTTCATCAACATGGCAAAGGTGGGGGAGCGCTGGTCATTCCAAAGTTCATGACACAACACTCAAACAACCTGTAGCGTGTGCAGAAGGCAGTTTTTGCCTTGTCCTCTGGTAAAATGTGAACTTGGTTGTACCCCATAGTGAGATCAATCTTACTGAAGACCTTTGCACCTGCAAGCATATCAAACAAGTTTTCAATTAGCAGTAAGGGGTATTTGTCCTTGATAGTTACTTTGTTTAGGGCACAGTAATCTGTGACCAGGCTAAGGGACCCGTTCTTCTTGGATATGAAGAAGACAGCTGCCCTGTATGGAGAGAGCAAGGGGCAAATGAAGCCCTTGTCAAGCGCATCCACAAGGTGCTGGCAGAGGGTCTCATTTTCTTTGGGTGTAAGACAATATAAGGGGCGTGCCTTAGTTAACAACCCTTGGAGTTGTACAGCGTGCTGGATCTCTCAAGGGGAAGGTAGTTGGTCCAGTGTTTCACTGAAGATGTCCTTGTACTCCTTGAGGAGTGCTGCAAGTGCTGGTGGAGATGTGGTGGTCAAGGGAGGGGCCACAGTGGGTTCAGAGCAGATGACTTTGACTGAGCACTGGTTAAATTCCAGTTTCCCCTTGAAGTTGTATGTACTTGCTTATATGAGCCTGAAAAATACAGTGTTGTGGAGAAGTTTGGTTATCTTGAAAGGGTAAATCTGGAAGCCCACCCCATTTCTGCTGAGGGTGATTACATACATATCCCAGTCAATGTAGAGACAGTTGTGCCAGAGTCAGTCAAGACCAGCAATGATGTTGTGGTTGAGCCCTGCCATGATTGGCCCAGAGAGCTTGACCTGGATGTTCCCCATTCTCACAGAGAAGATTACTGTCTCATGTGTGATTGCTACTCTACGCAATTCAGCTACTTGTAATGTCTTGAATCTGCTTGGCACACGGTCTAGTTGTTGAGAATCAGCAAACGTCTGGTCAACCATAGTGTGGTTGGCCCCAATATCTACCAATAGTTTGTGGGTATTCCCAGAAAAATAGAAGAGATAATCCAAGTGGGTTACTTTATTTGGAGAGTGGCTTGCTTGAAGCATGGGGTTGTCACTATGAACCTGGAAGACATCAAGGGTTTCAACTTTGTGTACCCTGTAGTTGCAGGGATTCTTTTCAAGGAGGGATTGAGAGTGGGGGTAAAGTAGGGTTGTAGAACCTCTTGTAACTACAGCCCCCAGGCTTTTCCCTGGTCCTCAATTTGTGCTAGCTGGAGTTCCCCCTTGCAGGGACGTTTAATCCCATTTTCCTGCTGGCAAGGCTAGCGGCAGCCCACTTGATTGTGGGCACTGTAAGGTGGAGGACAAGACTGAGGGGGTGCATCATTGGTTTTGAAAAACCCATTGAAGCTTGGTTGCTGGACTCCACAATGGCTTTATAGCAGTTGTCAATAGAGGTCCAACACCCCACGGGAACCCATTTGCAAATATGGGGTTTGAGCCCATTGGCTATGGTAGTGAGCAACATAGCGTTTCTGTTGGTGACAGCTTCTGGGGCAGCAGCAAGGTACTCAGGGAAGGATCCTGTTTGTTTGATGGCCAGGAGGCAAGTTCCCAATATAATAAGTGAAAAGGTTTCACTGTAATGGGATCTGGAGGTGTCCCTGGATGTTGCCCACATGACATCTTGCTCTTGGCTTGCCCAGTTGGTAAAAAACACAGCAGCAGCCCTGTAAGGTGCCCAGATGTGGTGGCAAACAACATAGGCTCTGGCACTTTGCATATATAAAGGTATGTTTATGTAGAATGGAGCCAGCCAACAATGTCAGCCTCTTCCACACCAAATACAAAAGGCTTGAGCTGGAGGTTTAACATGCGTTGCAAAAGGTCTTATTGAGGCAGGGTGACACTTGCATTGCTCTACCTTAGACAGAGGCAATTGTACACACTTTTAAGCACCAGATGGTCCTGGTAGATGACATATCCTTTAGGGATGTCCCCATTAGTGACTGGAAGGAAATTTTCTTGGTGGGAGGTAGCCATACAGCCTGTACTCTGTCCTTTCTTGGGGGAATTTTTCTCTTAGGTAAGTTGTCAACCTACTGCTGCTACCACTATTGCAACTGAACCAATGAGAGTTCAGTATTTAATTGGGGAATAAAAAAGTCCAATAGAAATGACAAGAATGAATAGAATAAGATGTACATTATTGTAGAATATTGTGACTAATATACCATATGGGGAAAGCCACCAGGCCACAGGGGTTGGTAAAGTGGCAGGTTTCATGTAAGGTTTGAGGCCAAGGAATAACTTGCTCAGGGATAAGAAAAGTCAAATTGATAGCACTCCTAATTAGGAGAAAGTGCCTGCAATTCAATATTACCATCAGATTGATCCATTTTTGTTAGATAAGTCTTGGGGTAAATCATTGAGCACCCCCTGTGTATTGTAAGATACATTGAAAGGCAAGGAGGGAAAATCAATTGCAACAATCCAAGGAGTCCTGAATCTACCTCTGATCCCTGACATACCCAAAATACTCAACATTGTATTTCAACATCTCCACTCAGCAGAAGTTGGAATGTTCTCAGGAATACACTGTGAAAACACCAACCTCTGGATTCAAAGCATCCAAAATAAGTTCACAAAAGTGGGCTACCCCCAAAGACTCTGGGTAAATGAAATTTTATATGTTACTAGGGCTGCCTCCCTCTTTGTGAGCAAATGGTTCAAGCAAAACCCTGATTACAATTAATACTGGGACATGTTAAAGAATTCCTTATTAAAGAAGTTTGCAATAAAGTACTCTGATGTTTTAATAATGACAGAACTCAGAACCTTTAATATGACAGAAACCATTGAGGAGTACATTGCAGTATACAAATACATACATGCTTGAGTTCCTGACACCATCAACTTTGATGAGGATGGATCATGCCTGGACTTCTACAATGATTTCCTCACACACATCAGACATCAGTTTGATATGAGCTGCTGCAAGAACCTCTGGGATGTATTCTTGGAAGGAGAATGAGCTGCTCAGAAATATGACAACCTGCATAAACAACAAACGGAAAGAGAGCCCGCCAACAAAGAAGAATACTTGAATCAACAAACAATCCAACCCAACTGTGATGGTGCACATAGAAGATGTTGTGCAGGCAAGGGCTAATTTGGCCACAATAAAGACTCTATGCTTAAAGTTGGTTATGGATAGTAGTTTTGAGTCAGGTAGAGGCCTAGTAAGTAACATGGGCTACTATGGAAGGTAATGCCTGCCTAGTAGATAACATTGGCTATTGGGGGGATAATGGCTATTCTCCCCAGCAGATAAAATTGGCTGCTGGGAAGAATGGGTGATGCAGCTTAGAAGGTAACATTGGCTGATAGGGAAGGGAGAAGCTGAGATAGCTCTATGTGCCCTTTTGCACTCACAAGAGGTCTGTGAGTAAGCACCTTACCTAACAGACTGATAAGATGCCCTTGTCTATGTTTTCCTGGAGGCTTTGGGGAGGTCCTAAAGCTACCATTGGGGGAATAAATATGCTCAGAGGCGTTGTCAGGGTGGTTGCTTTGGAAAGCAACTGCAGAACTTGATAATGATCAGGTCTCTGGGAAGTAAATTAGGTTACTTTGCACCTGAAAGCCCAGACTTAATCACCTGTGTGAGTAAAAACAAAAAAATAGGCTTTGAGGATCTATGGTTGATGGACCAAGTGGAGGCCACTTTCAGGGGCCCAGTCAAACGCCAGTATCCTTGTAGACTTATTGCCTGAGTCTGAGGCATTGATAACAGGGACTGAAAATGGAGACAAGGTGGTTCATAGTGAGGAATGGAACCTAGGTGGTTCACAGTGAAGACTAGTTGAAGGACTGAAAGATCATAGTGAAGACTAGTTAAAGGACTGGAAGATTAAAGTGAGGGTTAGTTGAAGGACAGGAAGATCATGGAGAAGGACCAGCTGAAAGTCTGAAAGTTGGTTAAGAAGGACCAGCAGACATAGATGAAGAAGAAAAAATGTTGGACTTGGACTGCTGGAGTTAGAGCTACTAATAGGAAAGAAGCAGTTAAAAGAGTTAAATAAACTGCCAAAAAGATATGATAAAAAGATTAAGATGAATATCATTTAAGAAACAAGGAAAGAGCAGGAAATAGTTTACAGAAATTGGACCATAAATTTATTAAGAATCAATTGATTAAAGCTGGAGCAATAAGGCCAGAAACAGGACAGAGAAACTTTGTGGACAAAGGCTGGAGTTTTGCTGAAATGATTAAGTGAGGCAAGAAGTGAGCAGCAGGCAGTTTTGAATGGTTGAAATGTTGAGGAAAACATGGAGAAAGCAGAGAAATGTTGAAAAATTAGGATTCAAAAGTACCCTAAGTAAACATAGTTAGAAGTGCTCAAGTTTGGCTGGGAAACATTACAGGAATCATAGTGAAACCGTTCAAAATGTAAAGCAGGTGTTTATCTGGAGAGAGACACCACTGGGTTTGAACCAGGATCAAGAGCAAGTCATTTGGGTAAACATTTCAGCAAAACAGTTCAATCTGGGCGTTTGATTGGCTGCAGGTCAAAGATTTTTTGATTAATGTTTTAAGGGCTTTAACTGAAGGGGTTAAGCCTAAAAAGTCAGGGAATGAAGAAGGAAAAGCTGGTTTTTAATTGGATGAAGTAAGTGAAAAAGTTTAATATATTATAGAGCAGAAAAAACTGGATAGTTTAAGCCTGGAAAACCAGAGATCTGAGAAGAAACAGGCACTGCAACAAGGTGTTATAAAAGGGAGTTCAATCTGAGACTTTTCAGGGACTGGATCAAGTGGAATAACAAGGCTACTAGAGCTATATAGAGAGCTGGAGACTCAGATAAAAGAGCAGGAGCCCAAGATTAAGGAGCTAGAGCTTAAGATAAAGGAGTTAAAGCCAAGCAAGAAGCAGGAGTCCAGGACTAAAGAGCAGGAGTCCAAGACTAAAGTGCAGGAGTCTAAGACCAAGTAAAAGTAGTCCAAGAGATTGTTGAACGACTCCAAGTATTGGCACATACCTATTATTTCCCAGACCCCCAGGCCATATACCAGAAGGTTTATAAGGGAATCTTCCTTCTGAAAGCAAATAAAAGCCCAGTTTGACCCCTGTTCAAATTTCCTTGTAGTAAAGATAGTCCATACAAGTGAATTGCCCAATATCTTCTACCCTAGCCAAGGGGAAGAGGACACCTACCACCAAAGATATCAAAAGTTTACCACTAGTAAGACTTCCCAGGAGGAGTGGGAGAGATTAACTAGATACCTTGAAATGACAGATAAGGAAAGGTAGTTTATTGGGAAGGAGTTTAATAGGTTGTTGAAGGATTGGTACAGGCCCACAGAGGGACTAGCACCATCTGAAGTACAAGTGCATGTTAGGGATGCCTGCCTAGTGATAGGGAAAGTGTTGAAAGAGTTTGAATTAATGCAAACCAAGTATAAGAAACTTCAAGCAAGCCACCTACCTCTATTAGGGAATGACAACTCCTTCCAGTTGGTCCCTGGCTATGACCCAGGACATACATTGGGGACTGTTGAACAGGAAACCCACATCAACCAAGCCAATGATACTCATTCTTGAGGCAGAAATTGTGCAACTCAGGTGAATCAGATGAATACTGATAATGCAACCAAGGTGGTAAAACTCAGGGGAGTGCTTAGGCAAGCTGCCCTCCCCCACTTTACAAGAATTTTACAGGGACCAAGACATGGATTCAATTACCATGATCTTAGTATCCTCCAGAAATCCCATACTTTTTGCTTCCCAAGCTGTATATAAACTCCTCAATTAATCTTTCTGTTTTTTTCAGATATCAAGGCACAGCACTATTTGACACTGGAGCGGACCAATTCCTTGTTAACAAAAAATTTCCAATCTCATGAAGCTACCTATAATCAAGAGCAATGTCAAGAGAGTTATTATGGCAGATAACCAAAGAATCCCAGTCACTAAAGATTCAAAAACTTTCAGGGCACAAATAGGGGACGTACAAACCATCCTTAGTGGCCCCATTATCCCAATCCCTAAGTACAATGTATTACTTGGCCTATATTGAATGAGAAAGACAAAACCTGTCATTGACTGGGACAGTGCTATTCTCACCATACATCAAGGAGAAGGACACCATCATGTGTATCCAACTTACCTTTACACACTCATGAGAGATCATGTGTTTGTAAATATTACCAAAACAGAAGAGGAAAATAACACTAGTAAAATTGACTGGAATACCCGCACATACAAGATCATCCATTTCAAAAATGTATAAGTCTCACTTGAACAGGACCCAATATGTCAACAACTTGTCCAAGAATTTCCTTCAGTATTACAGGAAAAACTACTGGGCTTGTCACCTGATAGAGATATCCAGCAAAAATTGACCTCAAGGGAAGTGTAAATAAGGCATTCCCAATCTACCAACTGACATCATAAGAAAAAGATTCATCAAAAAATACCTGGATAAAGCCCTAGAAAAGGGGCTAATTTGAAAGTCAAAGTCTCCCTTTGGTGCAGTGGTCTTCTTTATAGATAAGAAAGATGGAGGGTTACACCTTATCACCAATTACAGAGTGCTCAAAAAAGTCACAATTAAGAGCAGGTAACCATGACCCTGATTGGCAACCTCTTTGATGCTCTAGGATAATCAAAATTATTCAAAAAATCAACTTAGCAACATGATATCATAAAATCTGTGTTAAGCCTGAAGACATCCCAAAGACAGCATTCAGAACCAAATATGGTTCATACAAATGTTTAGTCCTTAACTTTGGTATGAAAAACGCCCCTAGGACCTTTGTGACCTTCATGAACAAAGTATTAAAAGATCACACTGAAAACAGAGCCATAGTCTACATAGATGATATAATTATCTACAGCCCCAACAAAAAACAACACTGGAAAGATGTGTACATGGTACTCAATACACTCAAATAAAAACAGCTAGTAGCCAAGCCTTCCAAGTGTGAATTCTTCTCAAACAAACTCCAGTTCCTAGGCCACATCATCAGTAAAGATAGGATAAAACCTGACCCAGGAAAAGTAAGAGCCATGACAGACACACCAGCACCACATAACAAGAGTGAACTTTGGACGTTCTTGGGAATGATTACATATGTCAGAAGAATCATCCTGGATTGGGGAGATCTGATTGCCCCCTTGTCTGCATTCACTGGAAAAACAACAAAATTCATATGGACACCACTAAAAGAATAGCATTACCAATGACTAAAGGAAAAAATGGTTGTCACCCCCATCCTACAGTACCCTACCCATGAATGGGTCTAAAAACTGTAGACAGATGCCTCCAACTAAACAATTGGAGGAGTGCTTAGAATTTAAACCTTGGAAAAGGGCTTCCTTCCTGTGGCATATGAATCAAGAAAGCTGCCTGAAAGTGAGCAAAGATACCCAATGCATGATATGGAACAGATAGCCATCATCTACTGCTTAATCAAGTGGTGGTTCTATCTGGAAGGTGCACAGATATTCAAAATTCTAACCAAGCACAAGTCACTGGTATTCTTTAAAAAGTAACAACACCTATCTCAACAAAAAGCTGAATGAATGAGTCTCAAGAAAGGTATTCAATTATAATTGAGTACAAACCAGTCAAGAAAATGCTTACTGAAGATGCCCTATCAAGGCTATACTGTAAAAATCTACTTTGCACTGATAGGGACCCCAATTAGCCCAGTTAATAATGGGAATCAACAAGAAGGGCTTCAACCTGGTACACCAATGTGCATCCAAGAGAAAGGCTACAAGAACAAACATTTGTTCAAAAATGTGTATGTCACTCTACACTGCATACTTCCCAGTGGTGATACTGTACCCCACGTCCTATCAACACTGAAGATTGTCACAATTCTTTGGTACCATAGAGATCTGGGCCATACACATAGCAGGAATCTACATGAGTACATAAAGACATACTACTGGTGGCCTAATATGCTGGACAACATCAAGGAAGTAATAGACCAATGCGCTATGTATCAATATTTGTACTAAGCGTTGATGGTTCTCTAATATACTGTAAATTCAGAACCTGAACGTAAAAATGCGGGATTGTCAAATCCTTGGTCCAAATTTTGAATCACTTTTGTGGGCAACTCAGCTGAGTGAAAATTAAAATATTTAATAAAAGCAACTATTTAATTTGACTTTTTTTTTGTTTATTTAGATTGACAAATTTTGAATCTCTTGAGCAGATAACTCAATTAACAAAAGACAAAACACAATAAACAAATGCAGGATACATGAATCAGAAATGCGGGATTCTAATGTACGGTTTGAGATTTCCTGTATTTCAAACAAATCATAGACATCATATAAAATTAACAAATCTGAAATTGTGGGATTGTCAAATCCAAGAACCAAATTTCAAATCAAAAATGAGGTGGATTTGAAATAAATATAATTTATGGGTGTCTCAAAAAGGATAATAAAGGATCTAGAGTGGATTTATGCTAATTCTTTTAGGAATCATATGCATTCTCAAAAAGCACCCTATTCCATTTTAGGACAGCTAAAATTTAGATGCTTGATTATAGTAGATTTCAGAAAATACTAATAATAAAATAGAATCATATATTACAATCTGTTTTTACCATGTTGCCTTTTCCTTGGTGTGTTGATAGTTCATTTGCTGTTGATAAGGTGTTTGCATTTGATTGGATGGTTTCACCTCCAGTTGCCTTGGCAATAGGAAATCAAGCTGCCTCCCCAAGACCAACTGTGGTTGCAGAGGCAGCTTGATTTCCTATTGCCAAGGCAACTGGAGGTGAAACCATCCAATTAAATACAAACACCTTATTAACAGCAAATGAACTATCAACACACTAAGGAAAAGACAACATGGTAAAAAAAGATTGTAATATATAATTCTATTTTATTATTAGTATTTTCTTAAATCTACTGTAATCAAGTATCCTTAATAGTAGTACATGAATACATAGTGCAGTAAACTGATGGTTTATCTTTTCCTCTCCTTTCTTCCTTAAAAACTTTTAAAAGATTTCTGCATCATCAGGAGAGTAGCTCAAAAATCATTATATGGGTTTATGGTTGCTATATTAGTGATTTAGAGTGCAGAATATTGCATCATTTCCAGTTTAGACAATTTTAAATCTCACTTAATTTCATGTCTAAACATGGTTATTGAGATTGTATTTTCCATTTGATTTTATCCAGAGTGGAGCTTCTTGATTTGGGTTGATTTGTCCTAGTTTCTTACTTTACATTCAATTTGGATTCCAGTTCCTGCAATTAATATCTGAGTTTACTAGTGGCATTCAAAAGTGATTTGAAATTTGGTTCTTGGATTTGACAATCCCACAATTTCCAAAAACATAGTAAACTTAATGAAAATGGTTGAAGGATTTGAACGCTTCAAATCTGATTCCAGTTAATTCATTTTGTCCATTGGAAATATGCAGTTTGACTTGAACTTTGCAAAATGTTTATGAGTTCCTGCATTTTCAAATATTCAAATAAAAATAAAAATAATTCAATTTAATTAAAAAAAGGCCATCCTGCAAAAGTGATTTATAAATTTGGACCAAGGATTTGACAATCCCACATTTTTACGTTCAGGTTCTGAATTTACAGTAAACACAATTCTTTTGATAAATTACAATGAAAAAGGCCAAGTTTACAATGAATTTTATTAATTAAAATGCATTGAGTTATGCACATCATATCAAAATATCAAGAGTTGCCATCTAATTGCTATATTCTAATGCAATATTTATGTTTATTGTCTTTAATTTATTAATGATGATATAAAATATGTATGCGTTGAAGGTAGTACTATAAAAACAAGTTTTTTGATGGAATTCAAACATAATGTCAAATATTTACACACTTATCAACAAATTAGAGTCAGCCCTCCAAAAGATTGTTGAGCTTGAATACAACATCAGGGAAATTGTGGTAAATCAACTGGGAAATGAGGGAAGGGCCTTGGTCCAGCAAAAGGAAACTGCAAAAAATATCCTGGAAACAATAGTCAATGAAGAACACAAGGAAATAATTTTAAATCTTCAAAAGGAAATAATCAAGCGGTTAGATTTCAAAAGCAAAAGCTACAACTTGTGGGAATTTGCAAAAACCAATAGAAAGAATACTCAAATAATCAAACTAATTGAAGAAAATGAAATTTCAAAGGAAATCAACACAAATGAAGAGGAAATCAACCAAATGGAAATAGACAAAAACAAAGCTCAGTCAATAAGCAGGAGTGCTTCAAGAAATACAGAAATTTTATCAAATGAAAACCAAGAAGAAACACAAGTTGCAAGAAAGATAAGAAAAATTCAGCCTAGAAAAATTAATAAAAAGCATCCAACACTCATGAAGTTTGCCAAAGTGGCGCCTGTGGCTGAGGGGGCCACAGGGGAAATGATTATTAAGACTTTTTATGTTTTACTTATATTTATTTTAGCCATCACCAGGAATGAGGACAAGGTCATAGAAGTGGCAGCTTTTACGCCAAGTTGGTTTTACGGGGGGGCACAGTCACTGGTAGCTCCTGTAAAATAAATAAATAAAAGCCAAATAAATAAAATAACTCAACATAATATGAATAATTTTTCAAGTATTGAAGCTAAAAATAGGGAATATTTACCACCTGCGGGGTGCTCACTGTGGTTGAGGGAAGCATATGGAATAGGATCAAATATCAACTTCAAAGAAATGAATGAAATTTGCGGGGATGTCAAGTTAAACTTTGATGAATATATCTATGAAAACATTCAACAATTCCCATTTGCAAACATCAATGAATATGAAAAAAACTTAATAAAAACTGACTTTCAAATAGGAACTGAATATTTAAAAACTGAAATTTTTAATGAAGTATTCAAGGCATTGTCAAACAAAGTCTGGGACACAGTCCTCGTGAACATATTTAAACCTTTATTAATATTGTTTGCCAAGGCATGGGGGGCTGATACAAGTCAGGCGCCCCCTAGAAACCTCTTCAAATTCAATCAAACATCCTATATCAATAGAATAGTTCAAATATTCAAAAAACTGTGCATGTTCTTGGAAAAATATACCTTGCAAAGAATTCACGTCGCGGTATACCTGGGAATCCTCCTCCACTGCATATTAAAAACCAATATCAAAAAGTTGGAGGATATACCTATTCAAATGGACATATGCTGGTTAGCACTCAAACACCAGAAGACACCACAGGGGTATAGGACAGTTAAGCACATCCTGTATGACTCTTTTGCATTGGCAACGTTGTACAGATACTATGTGCCCCCTGAAAAAAACCTATTAGTTGATTAACTCACCTGCCTTACTTTTATTAAACGTTCAACAACCACCAGGGTACAGGGCTCCACCCCTCTAGCAATCACATCCAGGGTTGTCCACCACGTACAGAAGAGTACATGGATCCAATTAGACACATTAGATGAAAATTTAATTTTAGGGTATAATTCCCTGGAATAATCACATTCCCTTTGCAATTAGCATCCCCCCAATAAATATTTTTCCCTTGCAAATTAAAATTTTTTTTTTCAATATTAAAATTTTAAATATATAATATTTCAATATTGAATATATCACAATTAAATAAAAATAGTTGAATTTTGAATATTCAAACTTTAATATATAACTTTTAAGATTAATAATTATAATTTTACTTTTAATATTTTAAGATTGTTTTAAATTTTAGTAGGCAAATTATAATATTAATATATCTAAATATATTACAAGACATTAGTTATAGTTGCAACCACGTCAAATAATAAAAATAAGTTAAAAATGTTTTTATTTACTAGCTCATTGAGTACAGGTTCATTTATTACATATACAAATAACAAGAATTGAATTTATTGTATCATGCGGCCCGCTCCACTTATATTCTAAACAAGTGATTGTTTAGAACTTGAATTACCTTTCCCTTGTAATATGATTTGATAAATATATTCAATATGCTTGACCTGCGTCCTAAGTACTAATTAGTAAGCAATACATAAAAATCATTGGCTTCCGTGTCGTGTGGCTATAGTGGCACTGATTTAATAAGGATCAGATGATGACCTTCAAGGTCCAATTTGTGGCCTAACAAAGTCAAAGTACCAACAAGGATTCACAATTATTTAAATAAAATTAATCTATTTCTATCTTTTTTAATTTATTTATTTGTTAGCGCAACAGTCAATATAAAATTCAGTGCATTATAATAAAAATATATTCCTCATACCTAGTATAATTAATTTTAATTACCTTTTCTACATACTCTTATATGTCTATAATACAATTGAACGTCACATCATTATATATAAATAATAATTTTTGAATCCTACTAAAAACAAAATAAATAAAAATAAAAACAAGTAAAACCCAGAGCACCCATTTATCTGATTGGCTTGGAGGCCAGGGCTTTGGGGAGTAAGGATTCTGAGTGCTTGTATAAAGCCATCACCACATTGGGTGGCATTGCAAATTGGCTGATCTCGAGAATATTGAAGAGATTCTTGGTGACCTGAGGAAGGCCTTGTTTCACCTTATTCTTGATCCAACCAAACACCTCCTTGATTGGGTTCAGAAATGGAGAATACAGGGGGAGGAAGAGGAGTCTCATTGGACAGTCAGCCAGGCAGTGGTTGGCCAAATGGCTATTTTTATCAATTGGCGGGAACTCAGACACAACCTGATCCACTTTGTGGAGCCCAACATTATCCAGCACAACAATGTTGGTTGTACTGCGGTAATTGATCCAGATATACTCCTTGACAGTTTGGAGAAAATCAAGAAATGTCCTGCTATTATGGGAACCCTTGATCATCTGCAACTGGTCCAACCCGTGAGGACCAAGAAGCGCTACCATGGAATAGGTCTGGGAACAGACAGCTGCACAATGGGCTACGCCATCCTTGGACCCCTTCTTGATCCACCCATGCCTAGACCTGAGTGAGGAGGAAAACAACAATTTTTTGATGTAGAAGAACTGGACATTCCCAGTCTCCTTTAGTGCCAGATATGTCTCAGCATAAATGCATCAATCCTTGATGGTCTTCTCATTGTTTCTGTTGTACAGCAAAACTCCCAGTACTTTCCAGGAGAAGCCCAAATCAACCATTGTTTTGTAAACAAGGGTTTTGGAAACAGAAAGCCTGAACTCCATGGCAAGCATTGATTGGACAGCAAGTGATTCCAGGTGGCAATCCTTGGTTACCCACTGGTTTATTGTGTCAATATGCACAGGCTGCAAGAGTTTTGGCTGCTGCTTAGCCTTGGTGGATTTGGCAATTTGCCTGGTGTTGCCATACTTGGTGTTGATGTTGGCAATGTATCTGGCTGTGACACCAAATTGGGACGCAATATCCCAAACAGCCATTCCCCTGTTCAAGCAGTTGAGGAGAGCTTCACGCTCACTATCTGTCAACCAACGCCGGCCCTTGGCAGGTACCACAGCATCCTGGCTAGCAGGCTTAACACAGGGAACAGGGACCTTCATGTAGAAGGTGAGATCACGCTTGCTCACAGTGACGCCATCAATGGTTGAATACACAATAGGCGCAGATGGCTCAACAGTGGTGGCCAATGGCTTATAGGTGGTGTCAAAGATGCGGGGGCAGGAAGTAGCAACTCTTGGATCAAGAGTGCGGGGCCAGGTGACAACTGGGTATACGGTGGAGGTGTATGTAACCTCATCATTCCCAATGACCTTTGTGTAAGAGACTTTGGTTGCAGGCCTTGAGAGCGGCTTCTGTCTGGGATTAAGGCTGTGTGATCTGGCTTGGGACGTAGGAGGTGGTTGACTGGCGCTGACACCTTGGGAGGCCTGTGTATTGGCATGACTCCCTTCAATTTGTGTTCTGGGTCTGTTCTTGGACCCTCTGGGACGCCCTTATGGACAGGCTGCCCTGTAGCCTGGTGCAGGAGCTGGTTGGGAATGTGATTGACAGTCCATAAAAATAAAATAAATAAAAAATATACTTTAGATTAAATATGTATTTATTTGGATTTATTGGTTTAGTTGTGAGTAGTTGTTTTCCCTTGATTTAGCCTTGAATAGTAGAAGAGTTTCTATATCTGTAATTTGAAGTGTATAATATTGTATCCTTTCCAGTTTTGGATGATTTTAGAGTTTAATAACTTTTTATGTCTAAACATGGTTATTGATATTGGATTTTTCATTTGATTTTATCCAGAGTGGAGCTTCTTTATTTAGGTTGGTGTTTCCTAGTTTGCTTACTGTACATTAAATTTGAATTCCAGTTCCCGCAATTAATATCTGAGTTTACTAGTGGCATTCAAAAGTGATTTGAAATTTGGTTCTTGGATTTGACAATCCCGCAATTTCAAAAACATAGTAAACTTAATGAAAATGGTTGATGGATTTGAACACTTCAAATCTGATTCCAGTTAATTCATTTTGTCTATTGAAAATATGCAGTTTGACTTGAACTTTGCAAAGTGTCTATGAGTTCCCACATTATAAATATTCAAATAAAAATACAAATAATTCAATTTAATTAGAAAAAGGCCATCCCACAAAAGTGATTTGAAATTTGGACCAAGGATTTGAAAATCCTGCATTTTTACGTTTAGGTTCTGAATTTACAGTATCAGTGTGAATAATCCAACCATTCAAAGTATGGGACTGAACATTGTAGGGCCCATTTCTGGAGATAAAAATATAAAAAATACGTCATCACAGCCATCAACTATGCAACAAGGTGGCCTGCGGCACATGCCACAAAAGAAAACAAAGGAAATGTTGTGAGATAATTTATTAGCAAAGAGATCATAGCCAAGTTTGGAATATCCCTGGACTCCTAATCACAGTTGGAGAAACTGAACTCAAGGCTATTATCACCAATGTCTACCTTGCTGAAAATTGAATAAAACATACAGTTGCCAGCCCTTATCATCCACAAGCAAATGGGAGGGCAGAAAGACTGAACAGTTTCCTTGTAGAGGCACTCAGTAAATATCTGCCAACAACCCATGACTTTGGGCCAACATGCTCCCTACTGCATTAATGGTATGTCAAACACGTTTCAACTGCATTACAGGCAAAAGCCTGCATGAAATTGTTTACAGAAATAAACCTGCCATTGTCAGTACTAAGTTAGGACCCCAATTACCTCTACTAAAGAAGTACCAGTTGACAACAACCCTGATGTACAACACACCAGAAAAGACTAATAGACCAAAGAAAAGGAAAACATTGATAAAGAAAAGTCCCCATCCAACAGGAACAGTTTCAAGTCAGAGACAAGATTTGGGTTGTCAACTGCAATTTTCACAAATGGGAACCATGGCTAAGAGGACCTGGAAACGTCATGGAAGTCAAACCAAAAAAATCTATCTCATTAAAGGAATTGACACACATGCTGAGTTCAAACACATGCATCATGACTTACTCTGCCTATGCAAGGCAAGGACAGCAAAGACTAACTTGTAACTACCTGTCTCCAATGCAAAACTGGATTAATATCAAGCCCAAGTCCCCAAAACTCTCAATAAAATTCCTAAGGCTATGCCATCTATCACCTCAGGGGGAGATGCTGCAACATCTTTGATTACTCCCTCTCAGGAAAGTAATTTCCTGAGTGATTTACTGACTAGTCCTTAAGTTGGTGGCACTCTTATCAATTGATCATCTAATATGGGGATCAAACCTTTTGAGTCCTAAGCAGAACATTACTTAGACAAGCCCCATGACTGCCATGACATACATGGACAGTATGTGGATTCTCATGATACTATATAATACCCTAAACTCATCACTAAAGTATCATTCTCTTCTTAATTTTCCCCTTTATCTTGTTTATTATAATTCTCAGAAGTATATACTTGACATTTTTTTACACTCGGAATATGAGATTTCAATCTTAAATAGATTTAAGTAAAATTATCTAATAATAGAGCACTTTAAATAGAAATTTAATTAAACATATCATAAGTAATTACAGCCTAAAAACAATAAACTATGTTGAATTTTCTTATTTAATTTCACTTTTATCTTTCCTTGGATGGGAAACCACCTAGTATATACAAAGAAGTTAATTTGTCATAGCTGAATGGTTTGATAAGATATAATGGGGGAAAGGCCTATTCTTATGGTCTTGTAATTTTGAAGATAGAGGTATTAGTCTTCCTGATGATGATGGCTTTGAAGATAATGTCATAGTGTTGTGCCCTGCCCCAAAGGGCAGGCTATTGAAAGACTAAGTTTTAATTCAAACTAAGGTTTGATTTAGAATTTATTAGTTTACAATTCTATCAGCTGTTACCTTTATTTTTGCTTGCTTATTGGTTTGCTTTTTGCTTTTGTGTGAGTACACATGGTTTCCTTTTTATATTGTTTATAATTTTTATTCTAAAATAGGTTTCAATTTTTCTTTCTTCTTCTTACGCAACCACCACTCTCCGCCTTTACAGTATGCCAATCTTTGGCTTGATGTTATCAGAAGTGTTTTCATAAAAACCATGTGTTCTCCTGGTTTATCAAACCCACCTGCCAAGAAACTCCTCTCCTTTGCCTTGAAGATATTCCCCAGGACTTGGTTTTTTGTATCTAAAAATAAAGACACTTAGAAGAGTAGGCCTTTAAGCTGAAATTCTAAGTGGCTTTCCCCTAATCACTACTACAGGTTTTTACTTCAATATTTCCATTTTTTCTTCTGAATATTAAAATTTTAACTTCTAAATTATATATTAGGTCATATCTCTCTGAAATTTAGTTTTAGAGTAATTACAATTTTTACCAGATCTCATTTTGCTTCCAGATTTGCTAGTGTTTAAATATCTAGGATAATTAGGATGGAGATAGCTTGACAACAAGCAATTGGCTCATTGTCACCATTTTTTACATGAGGGATAATCCCTCTACTTTTATGTGAATATACTCCCATGGGGAATATCCCAATATAGAAATCCCTTTAGTTATTAATGAATCTTTATTCAATACGTTATTTTATGTAGTTTGTTTAGGTTTAGTTAACTCAATGACACCTTTTGTGTCAAATAATAAGTTTTTAGCAAGCCTCCTAAAGGTCCTTTTTCAAACAGTACCCACTTTCCTTTACCTTTTAAATCTAAACTCAAATGCTTTACACAGTATAATATATAATCTTGTACTTTACTGGGTAAGACCATACACATAGGTTAGATCAAGGATTTCCAATAAACTTAAAAGAAGCCAAAATCAACAATTATGATAATACTTGCTTTAATTTATTAGAAATACTAAAGAGTTTATATACTCTTAAAATAAATGTGAATAATGAATATTTGAAGGTACAAGTGGGATGGATTCAGTTTGAGTGGATACTTTTAAATAATGAATTTAAAACAAGCGGATATGACTGAAGTTCAGACATTTGTCTGTTATGCCACATTGAACTACTATTTGAACATCAAGCAGTAAAACTTAAATTTATTAAAGTCCAAGTAGCATACAGTCTCAATTCTATATGATTTAGCCTAGGATTGGGACAGGCACCAAAATCAGCACAATTGGTGGTGTGACCAAGCTTTGCCTGACACAATTGGTTTTGTGGCTTTGACAGTGGGCACAAATCATTTTGTGACCTTTATGTTACATCACAATTTATGCTGATTTGTTTGGTGTTTTTAGGGGACAGTTCACAATTGCAACTGCCACATTTTGTGCCCTGCTCCTAAAGTCATAAAACAAATCTGCATGAATTTTGATTTTACCAAGCACAATCTCATGTGGATTTGTGTTGTGTCCAATCAAAAGTATGCAAGTTCTTCCTTTCAATTGAAATAGGTTTTAATATTTTTTTATTGGTATTTTACTATAATTATCTAAAGCAAACAGTAGTACAATCAAAGCTATCATTGTGAGATAATGACAGATAAAGCTTTAATAAATTTTAGTTAAAAAATAAGATCCAACAACTGAACCTGCTCTAATCTTACATCCTGTACCTTGCACAAAATGACACCATCTGTTTCACCCTTGAGAACCATTCTAATTTTACATCTTGTGCCCCTTCACAAAATGAAGTCATCTGTTTCATATTTGAAACCTGCCTTCTCTTCATATTTTGTGATCTACACAAAGGAGTGAGTCACAAATTGTGATCTACTCCAAAAGTTGCGACACAAATCCATCCAGATTGTTTTGTGACACTGTGTTTACACAATTGCTGTTCTTGTCCCTACCCTAATTTAGCTACGCTCCACTAGATTCAACCTAATTGCTTTCGATGGTGCTTTGATTTAAGCTGAGCCGATTCAAGCTGTCGGCTTGGCAATTGCTATAAAAAGAAATACAATAAGGAAATATCAATTCAATATTTTACAACTCAGGTGCAATTAAGCTGATATTACAGAAAGGCTAGTTTATATACTCATTCTAAGATGAATGGCATACTCCCTCGCGAGTTGGTTTTATTTGATGGCTTAGGCAATGTATTTTAAGAACATGGTAATTTTACTGCAGGGGATAAATTAAACATTGCTCTTAAGCCATGGCTTCAAAGCAATATTAAAGGCATTGGTTTTGTGGTGAAAACCATTAATTAACTGTTAGTTAATGCAATCTTGAGCTCTTTCACCACACTTTCTAGATGACTAGGAAAACATAGCACTACTCCGCCAAATTACTATTTTTAGCGCAGAGCAGACCAAGCGCTTGCATAAGGATTGGCTCCCATATTCCCAGTTCTGGGCCCTCAGAGTAACACCCACTCATGCATGAATATAGTGGGGTAACTGGTTTCATATGCACTTCCCTTCTGGTACAAAAGCTCCTCACATTTGCCAATAAAGACAGTTTAAATCCTTCTTGTTCCCACCGCTAGATTATTGGTTATAACTTTCCACTAGTTTAGACTCTACAACGCTATTACCCTGAATACGTTACAGCTCTTAGGCCGAAATGATGTTTACTCGCTTATCGATATCCTTCTTGCTGTTTAGTTGCAATGCCATATTGACTCAAGTATATCAACCCGCCATAATAAAGGTGATTCAAGTAGTTAGAGCACTCCAGCTTGGCGAAAACCCGGTTGGCTATAACTACCGCCTTCCCGAGGGAACTGAATGGAATGGGATAGGAGACTTTAGATCGACTCACTTCCTCACAAAAGCAAGAAAACACGATCCTAACTGCGAGGAAAACGGAGACAAGACCACCTGCATCCGGGAAGTTGAGCGCAGCATTTTTGTCAAAAATGAGGGTAAAGACTTCCCGTCCTATTGTTGGTACTATGACTGCTATATTGATGTCGAAATCCCAGGCTATAAGGGATTGTTTGTCGATATGTACAAGATCACTGACGCTCCCCTTTTAAACTTTAGTTCGCTCCCGTTCTATCCCGACAAGGAATGCAAAGGTTCTAAAACTAATATGTTTGCCCCAGGTAGCAAGAAGGATACCGTCAAGCTCTACAATATTTACCTGCTCATCAAACTTAAGGAAACCATACATTCAAACAATAGTGTGATAGCTACCAAGAACTACACCGTCGAAGCCCTTGGATTACTAGAAAATGATCGCTGCAATAGCTTTGTTACCCACAAGTACACATCTAGTCCCAATGACTTATAAATCCAGTAAAATAAAAAGATATTTTACATCAAACGCTTTAGCATTCCAAGAACAAGTCAAATATTTAATCATAAACATTAAGCCAAACTGTTTCACAAACCTTAAAAATTACCCATCCCAATATGCCAGTACAAATTCCAACCAACCAGATCCACCTCATAGATTGCAAGAAAAGCTTTAGATTGTAACCAGGGCTCCACAATTTCTATCCATATAATATAAATTCTAAACTAAATCCCACTTTTTTTAAAAAAAACACGACCAAACTTATGGAGCCTAAGTGTAACCAGCCAATTTGAAATGAAAATCCAGTTAAACATCACAATTTATAAAAAGCTCCCCGAGCAGCATGCTCCAAAAATAAAGCTGTTCCAAAAACGCTTTGAATGAATCTACAAAGTTGAAGATCATGTCTTCTTGATTTTCCAAAGAGGAGTCAGTAAAAGCCTCCACTTATTTCAATACCAGATTAGATCAACCAACATACCTATAAAGCTCCAATTCACTTGTAAGGCTGACAAACACCCCTCCAGATGATAAAACAACCAAAGCAAGCAACTCTAACATAAAAAGGAAATCTCTATAAGCTGTAATGAAATCAATCCCCTTAAATTATAAACAAAAAAAAACTCTCCTAAACATTTCCTTCGATAAGAGTATAAATTTCAAATATAAAACCAACATAACACTCCACCATTAAAACCAGAAAAATCTAAGCGTATATAATAAAACAACTATCTGAGTTTTCATTCAATGATATATATTTTTAGCTTATATCCAAACCTTTAACCAATCTATAAAACTTAGGACAACCTATGGTCTTTATTATATTTTTATTTTTGCTTATCAAATATAACGTCAATGAGGTTACACTACTGCTGTGTTCTGCATTAGTCTTAGCTAAAGGGAACAAAGGGAGAATCATAACATTGGGCTTGGGTCCATACTAATCCAGAGGTTAGTCATTAGGGGTAAACAAGGGATGTAACTCAATGCCCTGGTGATACAGAGAATATACCAGTCTCATCTAGGAAGGGCAATACAAAGTATAAGAAGCGCCCAAGAAAGAATTTGGATTTAGCTTGAATCTCCTTTGAAAACTGTAAGAGAGTTTCAATGTTTCATGAAGCCACAGAACATTGATTAGATATATAGATCATTTTACATCAATATATGTGGGGTAAAGATTACTGCAGCTATTGATAGGAGGATAAAAGGGACAACCCTTTTAAGGGAGTATCAAATAAGAAAAGAAATCATGAAGAAAAAACTTCCATTTGATATTGAAACCACATCCAAGCAAAAGTAAATTTTATAATGAGCTCATTTACAACATGGCCCCCTTCTATATTGACTGGTGGGGGTTTTAATTGCAGAGGGATCTGAAATAGATATAATCAAATGGAAAATCAAAGGAAATTAGCTTATCAATGTATTTGGAGCCTTGTTTGAAAGTAACTTACAAGCAATCAAACCAAAGGGAGTCTAACTTGTGAGCATAGATACCAACATGATTCTGTTAATATATGTCAGGGGATTGAGTCCTAAGAACAGGGTTTTCAGGAAAACAGGAGGTCAGGTGTATAAGCTAGATAGCAAGGAAATTCACAAGATGAATGCTAACTTGATAATGTAAGTGTAAGAGAGAGGGGCTAAACTAACAAAGCTTGGCTCTCATCCTGGCGGGAGAAACCACCAGATGCCAACCAGTGCATTACTGAGATGGCTGCTCTGAGAGTTCTCCCAAAGGAGGCTGCATCAAATAGGGAAGGAAAATATATGTTCAGCCCCATGAAAGCCACATCCATAAATATCCAAGAATATAAGTCTATAAAAAGATGGGGTTTTAGAGTGTAGAAGGAAGGGGCAAAAACAACCCACAGGGAATTTCCTGCGGCATATCTGATCATCACATCAACCTCTCCAGGAGGAGTTTTACTAGTAATCAAATATAACAAAGGAATGTCCTTATGGGCCATTTCTTGCCATAACTGATCTTTTAATAGCTTTACTCATAACTCAAGGTCATTAGGCCAAACAAGCAAGAGGACTTAGCTAGAGCCAACATCAAACTATTTGAAAAAAGGGTTAACATATATAAATTCTTTCCAAAAAAACTAATGTGAAAGGATAACAGACAGGACAGTGACTCAGAAGAAAAGTGGGGTACATGAGGCTGGGACATAAAATTGAGCAATCAAACTTTGGTTTGGTAGTTTTTTGATTCTACATTTAATAACAAAAGCACCCTACAATGGGAAAGAAAGGAGCTCAGAAGAAACTGTGATGTTGAGTTCCAGAAAATCAAATCCAAACAAATTGGCTAAGGATAGTTTGATTTTAATTCAAAATTTTAAAACAAAAAGGCTGCTGAATGGGCAGAACTATGAACCAGTGAAGACTGGGGTGGCATGAGGGGGATAGACAACAGATCTATAAAATATTGAATCAAAGAAGAAAGAAAAATACATGTTTTGAGTTCTCAGAAATTTAATTTCAAATATATAATAGATATAAAAAGAGGCTAAGAGCCTGTGCTTCCTTTTTAAAAAGCAGCTTGGGACTTCACACTGGGAGAGTTTGAACAACCGAATTCTTGGGAGGTGAAAATTTTGGATTAGGTGAAGCAATTTCTTTGAGGCTCCAAGACGTGCCAGTTGGGAAAACCAAGTTTTATTTGGGGTTGACCAAGATCCAATTGGATAAAACAACTTCCTTGGAGATTTATAGTGCCTGGATTGGGAAACCACAAATTGGGATTAAACACAACTTACTTAACACATGAATTTTTCCAGGCCCTAGATCAGGCACATTGGACCATTTTTTTTGGTTTTTTTGGGAAAGACAGTTGACTTTATATGTGGCATAGCCTGATGAGTTGGAACTAATAAGCCACAACTGTGATAAACCAGGACATTGAGCATTCCAATTTAACCAGTATTTTCTCTGTGGTTGGAGGAGCCATGACTAGTGCTGCTGTTTGGGAACTGTATGAAAAAGCCAGAAAAATGCTGATAATTAGTGTCTGCTAAATCTTTCACCTTACTCAGAGGTTTTCCCTGTGATTGGGGTAACATTTTAGACTGTCTGGGGGAAATATACATGTCCAACACCAAATATGAGACCTTGGAACTTTATGGTTATCAAGGATGAAAGGCCTAATATCAACCAGGGACCAAAGATGATACAATGAATCACTAATCCTATAATAGTGATGTAAAAGATTCCAAAGAGTTGATTTGAGAGGAAATCAGAGGTAGGGTCTATATGGGCAAGCAATCTGGTTTGGGGGTGAGTGTCAGGGATCCAGCCTGTGGGGGGTTCTTGGGAACTTGTGGGCAGATGGCCCGCAGGCCCAGTAGGAAGGGCCCACCACAAGATTGGTGCTAACTTTACAATATAAGATAACAATTTGCCCAGGAGGGCCCAAGGTCCGCTTGCAGGCACCATTGAATCAATTAAGCCAGTGAGAGTGATATACATCACTCCAAATATCTGGGTGGAAGTGGATTCATTGGCCGCAACAGATTCTTGAGGGTGGTTGGGCCGCAGGGTGAGAGGTGATGTCATTGGAACCAAATACGTGGGCAGGTAGTTGCACTTGTTGCAGAATAGCAGAGGAGGTATGGTAATTTTAGCGCCTTCTCTGTAAACAGTTTCTGTCTCTCTAGTTCTAGCCTCTGGGTTGTAGATTAGGATTTCCTCTAGGGTGAACTCCAAATATGCCAGGTTGGGTGGGTATTCAGTGAAATGTACCAGGCCAAAGGGAGCTCCTGGTGGATAATAGAGTTTGGGCAGCTGGTCTGCAGTTTCTTGGGTTGGGTAAGCAGAAGGTGCAGAGATGCAGGAGGTGGACTGCAAATGAAATAGAACTAAAAGCTAAGTATGGAATAACCTGGTTAAACCAAAGGTTCATGTCACTTTATTGCAAGAATGGTAATGGGCAACTTCCTGGCAGTCCAGGGTATAAGTATGCCCATCTGCCATGGGTAAACTTTTACAAATTCCTTTGGGCCTGATGCTACTGTCTACCAGGTTTTTCCAGTCCTTGGTGGCATCTGTTGCAGGAGTTAATTCATTGGCTGGTTCAAACCAAGAATACTCAAATTTCCTTGTCAGGTCATGGGGTTGGTCATCTCTTGGTGGCCCACATTCTACAGGAAGTTTCTTTGTTTCCCCTTCTGTGGGGGCCCAGGTTATTCCGGGATCTTTGGCTTGGCCTGCCCTCCCATTAGTTGGGTTAACAGGAACCCTTGGCGTGGGGAATCTTGATGCAGGTATTTTTAGTTCATCAAGCCTTAGAAGATTCCCTGAAGTCAAATCCCGCTCTGGTTTGAGTCCAGAAATCTGCAGGCAGCTGGTCCTGCGGCCTGGTGGCCTGCAGGGCATTTGGGTTCAAATCCTGTAGTTGAGGTTTTCCTGTGAGCATGGTCAACAGGAGTTTGTTGCTTGTGATAGTGAGGAGAGGTTTAATGAGGACTAATTATACATGAAATAGTGTATTTATTCATAAATACCCACTTTTGAAAAGTATAATAGAGTTATTCTTGGTTTTCTTTACCAGGTTTTCTATTATTAGCTAGAATTTATTCCAAAAAGAGTTTCTAGGAGGAAGCCTTTGAAGTCTGCTTTAAGAACACTCTAAAAATTGCATTAATCCATAAAGTGAGCCAGGTGGTATAAGAAATTTTGGTAACAGGTCTGCAGGTAGGTTGTCTAGTATATTAATAGGGGCCGATGGGCTGAAAGAAAAGGAGTTTAAGTGGCAAAAGATTAAAAAAGATAAGGTATAAGTTGATTGACCAATGATAAATAAGAATTTATTTTAGAATGACAGTAAAGTCCTATTTTTGGGCCTCAGGGATTTTATACTGGGTCTCTTGAACACAGTTAGATTAGTTTTGAGATGTGCCTTTATACTTGAAGTAACAAAGAACTCAGGAGAAAGTCTTAAATATGTAAGACTTGAGGTTCTGGATTAAAGCCTGTTTGATCTGGGTATGGATAAATAAAATCTCCCTAGTGAATGAAAGATGAGTGCTGAAGATTCAATTTCAAAATTAGTGGGAACATGGGCTTAGTTTTATTGAAGAAAGTGACATTCAATTCTATACCCAAAGGTTCTATCCTAGTAGTGTCAAAACAACAGGGTTGACCCCCCAGCAAGGTTCCAACTAAACAAGTTTGTGACCTGAATTCTGAATATTAAGTGACTCAAAGCCAAATACAGAAGTTGACTCAAATTTCCAAACCTAGCAACATGACCAAATGACAATCCCTAAACAGTGGATACCTCAACTTAGTGCTTTTACTCCTTACAAGAATCAAGCCACCCCCTACCAAATACAACTAAGTGATTGCCATAATTATGTTCCTTATAATATGATTCACTCAAACTATATAAGCCATATCTCCAAATAAAGATGAGTATCTAGTTTCCAATTATTTTCCCTTATAATTATGCTAAAACAGCACAGTTACAACTAAATGAAAAATTTTGAAATCATTATTTTGGCTCTACTAAATTTAATTGTAATACTGTCACAGCCAAAGTTTTCCTGGGTGTGGCTAGGCCAAAGCGCCGCCACCCAGGTGTTGCACCCAAGTTTCCAGACTTGCCTGCTAACGTATCTTACAACACACAAGGGGCGCTTGATGAGTCACCCCTTGACGTATCTAACGGCATGAACCAATCCAATGGCAATGTCAAATGGTGGGCACTTCCTCCTAATTAGGAGCACTACCAATTCAACCTGCTGATCCCCACACAAGTTATTCCTTGGCTTTGAACCTTACATGGAACCCCCCACTATGCCTACCCCTTATGGCCTTGTGGCCTTCCCCATATGGTATAATAATTGCAATATTCTACAATAAAAAATACCTTATTCTATTCATTATTGTCCTTTCTATTGGAATTTTGTCTTCCCCAACTCAAACACTGAATCCTCACTGGTTCAGTTGCAACACGGGGAAACCTGGGCCAATGTAAGGTCTTGCCATAATGGTACAAGGTTATAAACTAAAGCGTGTAAAGCATTAGGGTTAAGATTCAGAAGGTATAAAAAGGTAGGTACGGTCTGTAATATAATTTTACAGAATCCTGCTTAAAACTTGTACTGGGTTACAAAAGGAGTGATATAATTTAAGAATCCTAAAAAAAGAAGATAAAACAAGATATTTAATAATTAACAATTAATAACTAAGGGAACGTCAATATTGGGATAATCTCCATCAGTAAGCTGGTACATGTAACTATTAAAAGGTTCCTTAATGGAAAATAATGGATACAACAAGCCTAAGGCTTGTTGTTTTACAACTTTCATTTTTTAACTAGGAAGGAAGAAAATAAGAAAAACTTAGAAACAATTACTTAAAAATTGAAATTCTTAAAATTAAAATCTGAAGTTTAAAAATTGGTAAAACATTGAAGGGAAGAAATCACTTCAGAATTTTGGCTTAAATCCTACTCTTCAAAAGCTCTTTATTTATACTTATTTTCCCATACAGTCAGGATCACTCCTGACATAGCTCTGAATGAGGATCAAAGCAAAAAATAAGCACAGTCTAGTGCAAAAGGGGAAGAATTACAAAATGTCTGATTGAGATGCCATTGCTTTATTAAGCATGACATCATGGTTGCATAGATGACGTAATTCATTCAATCATATCTAAGCTCTTAATCAACGGATGCCAATGCCCAAACCTGCATTCAAGAGCTCACAATAGCGCCTACAATTTATTTTAATTAATTAAGTCAGGTCGAAAAGGCCAATCAAGAGCTAAATTGAGCAAAAGCTATCCCCCCTGCATAAACCCCTGTTGCATGAAATGATGTCATCCATACAAGTGTATCTCAGCAAATACAAAAGCAAAATGATTCATCAACCACTCATTTCAAAGCTTTTTGTATTTTGAGCATCATTTAATAATGGATAAGTACCCATTAAGAGTCCACCTTGCGCGTAAAACCAATTGGAACACAAAACCTTTGGAGGAACCAATCAGATAAGTCCCAGAATTAGGGGATAAAAATAGAAGCAGTGCCATGTAGTCCTTGAACAATTTAGGAATAAAATCCAAGCCCTGGCCATCAATCCTGGCACCAACCAATGGGGATTCAGGACCAAGACCACATGGCTTGTTCCAGACTCTTGCCAAACCTTACTACCCAGTCTAAAATTAGACCTTGAGGAAGACTTTGGCCCATTTCCCCTACTGATAATAAGCCATTGGCTACAACCAGGAATTGAAAATCCAGACCCAGATAATAGAAGAACAAAGGTTTGATTATATTCCAAATGCCTGATTTAAATCTTCATCACTCAGTCTTTTGAGATTCTCCATTCCCTGCTTGCACTCCCACTTACAAAACTTTGCACAGTGGGAGATACTATAAATAAACACCCTTTGAATATCTGATAGCTAAGCTATCATTGAAGTTCAACTCAATCTTGCTATCTATTTTCCTATACTAATTATAGAAAATAAGTTCTGCTGTGTCTTTACAGCTGGGCTTTACACATACAGTTGCAAATGTTGGCCTAGGGGAACACAGCCAAGAGAAGGGGCAACTGGAGGAAAAACAGGAGGGAACCTAGAGGAGAAGAAAAACAAAAACCCAGTTGAGGTTGCAGATCAGCAACATGAAACTGGAGAAGAACAGCAATAACATAACAAGAGTTTTGAAGGGTAAGCAAAAATTAAAATTCTCTAACTTCAAAGTAGAAAATATTAAGCTATTTAAATAGCTAGAAAGAAAGGAGAGATAACGGCAATTCAAACGGAAATTGATGTGAAAAACAAGGTAACTACTTTAGAGTACTTAATTATTAACACTTGACTTAAAACTTCAATATTTTAAAATAGAAAAAGACTAGTTCAAGCAAAAATTAATAAATATACTAAAGAGCCTGCCCTTCAGGGCAGGGCATGACAGCCAAAGCCCCACCTGCTTGCAGCAATTGTAGATTTAAATCTAACAATTGATTGCAAGTGGGTGGTGGCACAAGAAATTGGGTCTGAGTGGGGTGTGGATGCTCCACACCCAATTTTCTTTATCTTGACCTGATGGTCAACAAATCCTGACATCAAAGGAGCCCAGGTAACAGCTTACAGAACCACCATTGGTGATATCTGTAACCTGTCCAAATATTGTGTTCAAGGAGGCCACCTCATCAAGATGTACCCAAAGGCCTTAAGTAACTATTGTCCCCACTAAATTACCCTAGTAGTTTGATATTTTTTCCCAAAAAAATATCTTGCCTCATGATTTACTTATTCCAATACTTTTCAATCAGATTTTTAATAATCAGTTTGCTAGATTCTGCCTTCTCACCCCTGAAATTTTCTGGGAATCTTCCTCCTCCTGAAAAAATAATTCCTGAAACCTGCAAAATTGAATGCAACCCTATCTATGCTTCTAATTCCTTGACTCTGAGTCAAATCAAGGTCTTCCTGTTGTAGCTGTGCATAATCTTCTTCTACATCTTTCCTTATTCAATCTTCAAGGGTTACCATTTTTTTTTTTAGAAAATACACACTTTTTCCTCCTCATTGGTAATGTCATCCTAACTTTGGTATACATTCCTCATTTGATTGATTACAATGAGCTACCACTCTACTTCACCCTGACATTATCAAACTACTTTAATTTTGATATATTGTAAGTCCTGCACATCTTTGTTGCTAGATCATTCTCTTGTATTATGGATATCTCAGTGGTGACTTCCACAAAGCTTACTACTTCAATCTATGGTATTTTTGAAGTGAGTTTCTTTCCTCTATTATACCCATCTTTTGCAAGGATTGATATCACACACCCCTGTCAGTCTTCCTCTAACACCTCAAATTCTGGCTGCCTGCTTCTAGCCTTCCATCCCCCTCATTAATTACTTCAAGAGAAATATTGGAAATAACTGAGGAATGGACTAAGCATGGTTTCCCTCAGAAGCTTCTCAGCTTCTTACTAAAGCAATAGAACCTGAATCCCATGAGTGGTGTTTGTCTATTCTTGAACAGGTACCCAACTCCTTTGATGATGTGTTTACCCTAATTACCTTGGTGACATGTCAAGCTCCAGAAAATCCCTCCTTGTTTGACTACAAATACCTGTTCTAAAGCTCTCAAGGCCTTCAATCTCTACCCTTTCACCTCAAGCAGTTCTAAGCCAGTGCTGAAAATCATCACTCCCCAAAGTGCTAAGCTTGTAGCCCTCTATATTAGCCTTGATCACACCAATCAAGGCTTATCACCTTGGTTCCACCCTGCTACTTCAGTCACTGATATGATACAGTGCCTCTTGAAAGCAGTCAGGGCTAAATTAGTGATGTCTTAACAGCCCACATAGCCTCTGTTTTTGGAGGCTCTTCCCATGCTAAATTGCCTGGAGAGTCAACAGGCGTCAGACACTCCACAAGGTCCCATATCCTCTGATGTTCCTCAATCCCTTATGAAACCAGCTTTTACTCTAGCTGTAGCTTCTGTCTACAGCTTGCTTCCCCAGAACATCCCTACTTTATCTGCAATTTCCTTCTAAAATATTGAAAACTCCTGTCCTACCTTGGCAAACTTGACCTCTGCTGACTCCCAAGTGTTCACTTCAGGTAATGATACCAATGCCTTTAAACTTATATGCTTTGTTCAGAATTGTCTGTTGCTATCTGACAAAGACCAAGCTACTGTGGATCATCATGATTCTGCCATAACTAAGGTTGTGCCCACTCCTTGCCTTGATCCATTGTTGTTAAACCTACAGTTGATCTCCTTTTGTAGATTTGAATAAGGACCTGTTGTCCACTCAAACAGCCCCTTAATTTCAGGTACAAATGTATTCCAATTGCTCTCCTCTATCAAATAAAGCAAATAAGGAAAATTTGGTTCCATTGTTACTTTGCCTCTACATCACATCTAACAAAAACTGTAGCTTTAGTAGATACTGGTGCTACCAACAACTTTATATCCAAAGATCTGGTTGACAGGCTTGGTTTAGAATACAATCCTGGCACTCTATGCAAAGAAGGGTATCTAATGTCTTCAACTCATTCAGATTACACAATCTTTTATTCTTTTCTATCGCTGATCATGCCTTTGT